>JAODAL010058334.1:0-22146 GCA_025379985.1 Phyllomedusa bahiana
CAAAACCTTTATTTCCACCAGGGACTATTTTATGCAAGACAAATTTTCCCCCTTGTCCATGGGGGACCGGGGTTATGGGGAAAGGGTTGGACTTTAAATTACATGCACAAAAAACACAATAAATGCATACTGTGTCTTTAGGGTTTGGGATGGGGTAACCATTTAAACACAACGGATTGCCCCCTCTGTGGGGACCTTTTAAAATAAAAAACCCGACCCCCAAGCACAAACAGTCTCAGTTATATTTATCAACTCGTGGGGCTGCATTATACAGTACATTTATAAAAAATACATAAATAATCAGCTCTGGGCCCATTAGTAGGTATAGGATGGGCCCCCCCTTATTGATAGTTGGTATTTAGGTTATCACAAAATAGGAATTTTGGACCCTAGCAGTAGTTATTAGGGGGCCCATAAGTTTAGGAATATAGGCCTTTTTTAGGATGGGAAATATGTCAGCACCCTATATGTAGGTCCCCGTATAAAACTCAGTCGGGATAGGTAAAAAAGCCCTTTTTAGGGAAATATATAGTTCTCTTTAATAGTTTTAAAGTTCCTTTAGGCAATTATATATATGTCCCTTGTAGGTAATTATATACATGTCCCTGTAGGTAATTCTTACTCCCCCTATAGGGACATTGGTTATATATGCCCCTTGTAGGTAATTATTATATATATGCCCCGGGCCGCCAAAAGAAAATTTTAGGGGCCCCATACAGCTGAAGCACCCCGGGCCCCCCCCCTAAACCCCCCACAAGAAAACCCACCGCCCCCCCCAGCAAAAAAAACGGCCCTAGGACAAAAAAAACCCCATTTTACCACAAATACAGTGTCAAAAAAAAACTGTATTGTGTGTACAATAGCAAGTGGTCACATATCTTCCCGTTCACCTCAAGACACAGGCCCAAAAAAGCTCCATCCATATCCCCCTCCACCCACATACACAATCCCCCGCCACCCACATAAATATCCTCCCCACCCCCAAACAATATCCCCTCCAAAAAATATTTCCACCCACATAAATATCCCCCTCCACCCCAAATACCTATCCCCCTTTTTCTCACCCCAAAACACAACCCCCCCACCCCCATACACTACCCCCCCCACCCCAACAATATCTCCCTCCCCCCCAAACTAACCCCCCCCAGCCCATACAATATCCCCCCCCCCCCACCCCTACAATACTCCCCCCCCACATACAATATCCCCCTCCACCCACAACAATATCCCTCCACCCACATACATATCCCCCCCGCCCCCATACACTATCCCCCTCCCCCCACTACATTCCCCCCCGCCACCCAAATACAATATCCCCTCCACCCCACATACAATATCCCCCCCACCCACATACAATATCCCCCTCCACCCAAAAAAATTCCCCTCCACCCCCCAACAATATCCCCCCCCCCCCCCATACAATATCCCCCCACCCCCCTACAATATCCCCCCCACCCCCAGACAATATCCCCCCCCAATAGTCCACATCAATATCCCCCCCAAAAATCCACATACAAAATCCCCCCCCACCTACATACAATATCCCCCCCACCACATACAAAACCCCCTCCACCCACAAACACTCTCCTCCTCCCACAACAATACCCCCCCCACCCACATACCATATCCCCGCCACCCACATACACTATCCCCCCCACCCACATACAAAAATCCCCCTCCACCCACATACAAAATCCCCCCCCCCCACATACAAAAACCCCGCCACCCACATCAATATCCCCCCCCACCCACAACATATCCCCCGCCACCCACATACACTATCCCCCCCACCCCCAACCTATCCCCCTCCACCCACATTTAAAATCCCCCCTCCACCCACATACAATATCCCCTCCCCCCATACAATATCCCCCTCCACCCCATACAATATCCCCCTCCCCCTACATACAATATCCCCTCCACCCCATACAATATCCCCCCTCCACCCAATACAATATCCCCCTCCACCCACATACAATATCCCCCTCCACCCCCCAAAAAAAATCCCCTCCACCCACATACAATATCCCCCTCCACAACAATCTCCCCCGCACCCCATACACTATCCCCCCCACCCACAACAATACCCCCCCACCCACATACAAATCCCCCCACCCACACCAATACCCCCTCCACCCACAACAATATCCCCCTCCACCCACATACAAAAACCCCCCCCATTTTCCCTTTGGGCACGCCCCCACCACCTCTAAAATAAACACCAGCAAGAAAGTAATGACCTCCTAACACACTCAGGTATAACCACAACACCGCCACATAGGACCACTGAGGGCAACACCACTCAGGTCACATCACATTTCAGTAAATACAGCATATCCAAATTTTGAAGCAAAATAACCCCTAAATCAAACTCACCGGAGACTCCACTGGGGTCGTTCTCTTCTCTAGTCTTCTTATTCCCTTTTCTTCTGCATCCTTTTAACCCCATGAGGACTTTCCCGGCCAGCTCTTCCCCCAAAAATTTTACACAAATAACTTTGAATCCTCAAATTTTTTAAACTTTCTTACCTATTCCCACCTCGTCAAACTTCCCAGGGGGGGAGACGGTACAACCATAACTTTAAACCTGACCTAAGGGTTGGGGGTGGGGGGAATAAACCCCCCCGGGGAAAAATGACAACTAGGGGTGCTCCCCAACAATTAATTTCCAGTAGTAGGCAAAAAGGGAAAGGGCCCCCTAATTAATGGGCCCTATTTAAAGGGAGGTAGACCCCCGCCGGGTAAAGTTGGTAGGCCCCCCGGTAGGTTGGTGGTACCTAGCCAATCCCCTTTATTTTTTAGGGGGTCAGGGGCCCCCCTTTAGATTAGGTGGGGTCAGGGCCCCCTTTAGAGGTTTGGGGGGAGTCAGGGCCCCCCTTTTAAAGGTTAGGGGAGTCAGGCCCTCCTTTAGAGGTTGGGAGATCAGGCCCCTTTTGGGGGTTAGGGGTCAGGGCCCCCCTTTTTAAAGGTTTGTAGATCAGGGGGCCCCCTTAAGTTAGGTAAGTCAGGGCCCCCCTTTTAGAGGTAGGTAGAGTCGGGCCCCCTTTAAAGGGTTTGGGAGAGTCAGGGCCCTCCTTTTGAGGGAGGTGAGTAGGGGCCCCCTTTAGAGGTTAGTAAGTCAGGCCTCTTTAGATGTTAGGCAGCCCGGGCCCCCTTTAGTTATAGCACGCCAGGGGCCCCCCTTTTGAATAGGCACACCAGGACCCCCTTTTTTGGGGTATGCATCAGACCCCCTTTGGATAGGCATGCCAGGGACCCCTTAGAGATAGGGAGTGCCCGGGCCCCCTTTGTATAGGGAGTCAGGGGCCCCCTTTAGTGATAGGCAGCCCAGGCCCCCTTTTGGATAGGCAGTAAATGCCCCCTTTATGATAGGCATTTAAGGCCCCCTTTAGTGATAGCAGCGCCAGGGCCCCCCTTTTTTGATGGCATCAGGGCCCCCTTTATGATAGGCAGCCCAGGGACCCCCTTTATAAGGAAACGCCAGGGGCCCCCCTTTATGAAAAGGCACGCCAGGACCCCCTTTTTTAAAATAGCAGCGCCAGGGACCCCCCCTTTTGAGATAGGGACCCAGGGGCCCCCCTTTATGATAACAGCGCCCGGGGCCCCCTTTAGTGATAGGCGCGCCAGGACCCCCTTTAAATAGGCAGGGCCCGGGGACCCCCTTTTAAATAGGCAGCGCCAGGACCCCCTTTAGTGATAGGCAGGCCAGGACCCCCCCTTTTGTGATAGGGACGCCCGGACCCCCTTTTGTTAAGCATCCAGGGACCCCCCCTTTTTGATAACACGCCGGGGCCCCCTTTAAGATAGCATCAGGGCCCCTTTTTAAAGCATCAGGCCCCCATATATTAAAAAAAAAACCCCAAAACAATCAATTTTTTTCCTAGCCTCGGTCCTGCCGCTCCGGCTGCCGCCGGCTCCTTCCGCCCCCGCATAGCGGGGGCGGGGGGAATACGCACCGCCCGCTACGTCACCATAGGGGGGCGGCGCCGCAGGGGTGAAGCCTAATGCATTCACCTGCCAGGCAGATCAGCGGAAACCGCGCTAGTGGGGGCTTGCTCCGCAAACACCCGCAGCCCCGGGGGTTGGGGGGGAAATTTGTCCCCAGCTCCCGGGCCGGTCTCTGGGCGCTCGGTGACGCAGGGCCCGGGCGTGCAGAGACCGGATGCGGCCGGGCCCCGGGAGCGACGGCACTGCCTCCGGGGCCCCCCGCAACTCGGGGCCCACACTGTGGGCCAGGCGGAGCCTGTTCGGCGGCCGCGCCGCCGGCCCTGCTCTGCCGTGAGGAATAAGGGGGCCCGCTTGCCGCGGGCCCCCTATTCCACCGGGCCCCAAAACGGGAGTACCGGTTGTACCCCCTGTATGGCGGCCCGTGTATATGCCCCATAGGTACATTAGTTCTATATATGCCCCCTATAGGTACATTAGTTTATGTATATCCCCCCTTTAATTACATTGGTTATATATGTGCCTCCTATAGATACATTATTTATATATTCCCCTGTAAGTAAAAAGAAGGTAAATAGTAGGTTAATCCAAAATCAAAAAGTTACTCAACTCTCCTCGATCCCCTGGCTCCAGAAGACCTAGTGGCGAATTAATGAGTGCTGTACATAGAACGATCGGAAAAACAGGGATGGTAATGAACTGCCTCTGTTTTCTCCCTTGCGAAACAGCTGTGTGCAGTTGCTAACTCTGCGCGGCTGCCTTACAACAACCATGCAGAGTAGATGCCAACCGCCAAGACCTATACAGTTCTCGGGAGGTCAGCATCATTTGGAGCCCATGGCCGCGTACTGGTAGAGCATGCTACACAGCCCGGTGATGGTCTGCAGGAATTTTCTGGCATTCTATGGGCCCACTCATCCATGTGGAAGGCACTCTCAACCGATCTGGGTATGAATCCATTCTGGTAGATAACATATACCCTTACATGCTGATTGTCTTTCCATATCACATGGCTAGAAATGTCATGGTTGGAAGAGCATAACCGAGACTTCCAAGTACTATCATGATCCCTAATTCCTCAAACTTGAACACAATTAAGCTTCTGTGTTATCATCAAGATTGTTGTGTTCTCTCTACGGATCCTCTCCCATACACCCTCCAGCAGCTGTGGGATGCAGTCAACAGGGCTCTAGATGCCTGTGATATCTACCAGGACCTTATTGAGTCATAATAATGTGACTCGATTGCGTCTAATACACAATTCAGAATGCATGGCATTCTTGCTTGGAGGTACAAACTTAGTACAATGGTAGCGACTGCCAGTCTTGATGTAGTTGTTAGCACAAAGAGTTTTAGTCTCTGGTCTTCTGCACTAGGTCCCAATGTCACAGAACTCTGTCACTGACCACGTGCCAAAGGTGTAACGTCATACAGTCTCAGTACTTGGAATTTGCACCAAGGGCCCATTGTGTGTACCAGAACTGGATTGGTGCCATGTTGGACTTGTTTAATGACATTTACATAAAATGTATGTTTTTGTATTTTGTGCTATTTACAGCTTACACTGGTAATCTGATGTTCCCGACCTGTGAGGACTTTCAGGCATTGACTGCAAATCTGTACTGCTTTGGAGCCACAGAAGCAGAGAGATGTGGTGGACCGGCAGTGATAGTGTCAGATACAGCAAGAGTAATAAAGATAGACCGTGGATGTAGCTGAAAACTGCAACTAAAACCACCACTCAATGATGGGGTCGTTGACCTCTTTTTGTGCTTATTTTGTCATGAAGGCTGTCAAAAAACAATCCCCCAATGTGTAAAGTGTTATACTCCATGCGAAAATAATCAAGCATTTTGTGACTGTAATAGTTTCTGTAACCACCAAAGTGTTAAGTGCCTAGGTGTAATCATCTTAAGTTACTGTAAGTTATACTGGACTGTGGACATTCAGGCCCTGTGCCTCTTTACAGCCTCGCGAGGTGCTCTATGCAGGGTTTGTTGGTAGTCTCTAGTTATTGGGACACAGGTCTTCTTATGAGCTATCTATTAAATAAACCCCTTTGTTAAGACCACACACGGTTTTGTCAGACAAGGCACAAAAGTGTTTAGAAATCATAAATGTGATGTAAAGCATGTCCGACATTATTTTTGGTGCAAATTGTGCCAGAATTCTGACACAACTGCCTTGATAAATGGGCCCCAGTTTGTTTTTATTTTACTCAAGACTAGTGATGAGCGAACTCTAAAAAGTTTGAGTTCGAGTAGAACCTCGAATTTCGAGAAGTTCATCTTGAAGTTCTAGTCGAACTAGAATTTTGTCAATAGGAGAAGACGTTCTGGTTAATTTTTATACTTATACAAGTGAGGAGAAGCTGCAATTAGCATCCACAGCAGTAAAATGGGAAAACATGGAACAACTTAGTAAAGTAAACTTGGCTCTAAGAGTCACAGAAAAAAATTCACAGGCTAAAATAATTAACTGAAAAGATGAGGACAGTGTAGCTATCGGTGGTGCAGTGGGAACAGCTGCTACGGGGCTCATTTGACACATAAGAAGACACCAGTATTGGAACTGGCACATGGTAACAGGCAGGAGCCCCTTATCACTTTTGCACCAGGCCCAAGAATATGTCACATATGTGGTGCAGCAAGAACATCCCAACGGGGAACATGGAGGTACAGCTGGCAGGGCCATAGTTATAGGGGTGCAGTGGTAGCCAGGGCTGTCTTCACTCATCTATTAACCCGTTTCAGGGCCCCTTACATATCACTGGCCACTTTTTGTTTAGGGCCCCTGACAGGAGTACTGCCCTATTGGCACCCGTGTCAGTTAACCATGTGCCATTTCCAATTATGCTTCTCATGGTGTCAAAGGGGCTTTTTGGAACAACTCATGAGGCAGGGCCCCCGTAGCAGCTGCTACCGCCAGGGTTGCCAACAGGCAGTACGGACAGTACTTCTGTCCAGGCCGTCTCTTCCATTGGCCAGGTAGGCACTTGCCCGGGGCCCCACGAGCTCTGGGGCCCCTCAGACAGCTGCCTACCTTGCCCAGTGGGAGTGAGTACACCCAGGAACGTTTGTTTGGACTGCAGCACCGCCCTGTTGCACTGTGCCTGCGCTTTACTCTTAACAGGCAGGCAGGGTAGCGCGGCAGTCAGAGCAGGGGCCCGGTGTCTGATGCTCTGTGTGTGTCCTGATGCGGCCCCTGCTATTCCTGTGCCTGCGCTTACTGCTCACAAGCGCAGGCAGCACGGCACTGAGGTAAAGCAGGGCCAGACCACGATCTCCTGCACTACAGACTGCTCCTCCTCCTCTCCAGCATGCGGCCCCCCTGAAGAGCAGGAAAACGCGGGGAAAGACGGGAAAGCGGGGGTTTTCCCCCCTCCCTCTCCCCCTCATCCTTCGGAGCTGAAGACTGCCTGACTCCGCCTCTGGATTCAGGACAAGGGGAGTGATTGAGAGGAGGGGAGGGGGGGGGGGGGTTTTTTAGGGGTTTGGAAAGGGGGGGGGGGGGGGGGGGGTTTTGGAAAACCAATCAGTGTGACAATTGCTGAGCTGTGTATCAAAAAACCTATCCATTTTGTGACAATTTTGCCCCACGGGTGTATCTAAGCCTATCCAGTTTTGTACAATCTGCTTACTGTGTTTTCAAACCCTACCCAGTGTGTAAAATTTCCGCTTACTGTGTATCTAAGCCTATCCTTTGGTTTACCAATCAACCCTTCCAACTTGTCGTATCTAACCTATCCAGGTGTACAATTTTCTAAATATGTATCAAGCCTATCCTTGTGTACAACCCCCCCTGGCTGTGTATCTAAGCCTTTCCAATGTGTACAATCTGCTGGTGTTTTTTAAAAGCCTATCCAAATGTGAAACAATTGCTGGTTGGTGTATCAAACCCTATCCAATGTGAAAAATCTGTTTGACTGTGTATCAAACCGTACCCCAAGTGGTACAATCTGCGGCTTGTGTATCTAAGCCTACCCAAATTGTACAATCGCGGGCTGTGTATCAAAGCCTATCCGGTGGTATTATCTCTGGTTTGGTGTATCTAAGCCTTTTCTGGTGTGTATTTATCTCGGGCCCTCGGGTATTTAAACCAAATTCTAGTTTTATTTTCTTTTCCCTGGGTTTCTTAGCTTACCCGGTGTTATAAACCCTTCTGTCCCTGTCCTTCTAATTTTTTTCAGGTTTTTATATCTGCTGCCCCTGTGTATCTAACCCTTTATCCATTTTTTAAAATTGCGGGCCCCTTTCCGTGAAATCTAAGCCTATAAGGAACAGAAAAACTGAATAAAATGTATGTGTGATACTGTGCGCTGTCAGTATATCTTAGGCTTTTTGATATGTACTGAAAGTGAATTTTTCACACACCCGTTTTTTAAAAATATGTATTTGGGTCCGTTTTAGTCACTGAAAAAACGGACCCCAAAACATTTTTTAAACAATGTTCAATAAGTACTAAACTATACGGGTCAGGGGTTTCTGCCTGGGCAATGGTGCTTTGGGGAAAATCACACGGTTGAAAAGCCTTCATTTCAACGAGCAAAAAAACTCGTTTAAAAGCGCGTAAAAGTGCATTTTTGAATACGTTATGTGAATTTTCCCCAAAAATTTGGGGGGCATTTTTCAAGACCTTTGCCTGGAGAACCCCTGAGCTGAAAATTTAACGGCCCTTTTTTTGGGTTGTCAATTCGGGCAAAAAAAGAGGGGTTTTTAAATTTAAATTATCTAACATAGACCCTTATGGCGGGTTTTTTTGTGGGGACAAGATTTTTAAAATTTTAAAGGGCCCTTTTCGTTCCCCAAGGCTTTTTTCCCAAACGGATTGGTCCTACCCCCCGGGGCCCGGATTTGCGCTGCAGAAAGGGCCCGCCAATCCGTGGGAAAGAAAATTACGGAAATCCACTGCTCTAAATAGAGAACAGTGGATTCCGCGCTCCCCCGGGGAATCCCCCGGGGGCTTTGGGGAAAGTGACATGTAATTATTTACGGCAGTCGGGGCCCGTAGAAAATTGACGTCTAGGGGGCCCGGGGGGACCCGGCCCCCCGGGGCCGGCCTGGCCCGCCCCCGCCCCCCCCCTTTTTCCGGGGGATTTGTGAGCCAATCGGCTCAAAAAACCCTTGGGAAAATAACCCGTGTTAAACAGGGCCTAATGGTGCCAGGGAAAAGACCATTAATGTGCTGGGAATCAGAAAAAAAATTTTTTAAGTGGGGTTGGGGGAAATGTGAAAAAAACTTTTATTTCCCACCTTTGTTTGCATTTTTTTTAATTTTTTAAAGGGTTTTCCCATTTTTTGGTTTATAAGATTTATTTTCACACGGGTTAATTTTGGTGCGCTTTTCGCGTTGAAATTTGCGCCTACAGGGGTTAATGCGCGCTGAAATTACGGAAATTCCATAGCTCTCTTTAAAAAAACTATGGTTTCCCGCCTCCTCTCCCCGCTCGTAAAATTTACGATCAAATTGTATGCATGGGGAATAACACATGCCCAATTTTACTTGCGGCGAATTTTTTTCCCATGAGAAATTTAATGTCGATGGGGGCGGCGGGCAGCCGGACCCCCCACAGCGGGGGGAGTAAAAACGCTTTATTAGCGCGAAGCTCCCGAAGCAAAAAATGTACGCGGCGCGTACTGCCCCCCACCGCAGTAAAAGGGGGTGAACAACCCTAAGGGGATGTGTTACCCTGAATTTTTCGTTGGTTGGGGGGCCCAGGCACAGCACTCCCCGGGGGGCCCATAATGCCTTTTAAACGGGCCCCTGCTTCTGCCCAGGGGCCCTAATAGAAAAGGGGACCAAAAAATTTTTTAAAAAAAATGGGAAAAGTAGAAATGGGGGGGGGCCCCAATTTTGTTTTGGGGTAAAATGGGGCCCTAAAAGCGGTTAATAGATCATTTTTTGGGAAAGCTGATTGATGACTGATTTTAAATAGATAAAATGAAAAATATGTGGGCCCCGGGCAACAAATCGCAGGG
This sequence comes from Phyllomedusa bahiana, assembly GCA_025379985.1. Lineage (NCBI taxonomy): Eukaryota > Metazoa > Chordata > Amphibia > Anura > Hylidae > Phyllomedusa > Phyllomedusa bahiana. Next base: position 9,924 of record JAODAL010058334.1, read on the forward strand.
GGTTTCCCCCGTTTGGGCCCCTTTTTGATAAATTTTCAAAGATCCACTTTTCTCGGGGAAAGGGTTTATATTTTGTCATTTTATTACCCCCCCCAAGCTGGCTGAATGTTGTTTCCAAGAAAACCCGCTGGCTGTGGAAAGGAAAAAAATTTTTCTATGGCGGGGCCGAGCCCCTCGGGAAATTTCACCCAATTTTGGACCCCCCCAGAAGTTGAATGGAGCCAGGCCCAACTCCAAAAAAAATTGGGGTTGAGGGGTAGGTATTTAGGGACCAGGCCTTTAAAAATCCCCCACATGCCCCAAAAAATGGGGTTCCCGGGACCTCGGGGCCTTTTGTTCAGGGCCGAAAAAAGGCCGGGGAACAAGGACCCACAGAGGTGGGAAGCAGTTGGGTTAACGAGCTTTTTTTAAACCTGTGAGCATTTACTTGCTGTAAAAAAATCTTAAGATATTTATACCGTTTGGAAGCCCCATGATTTACTGGGGTTTTTTTGAAGCGGGTGTGTAAAGGTGGACTGGCAGCCCCTCCGGGGCGGGAAGGAAGATATCCAAACAGGGGGCACTACTGCTAAACATATGGGGGATAAAGGAGCTTGTGAATACGCGGGGTGGCGGGTCTCTAAAAAATTTTAAACATACTAAAAAAAGGTTTTGGGAAAAAGCAGCATATGTCTTTTTGTTTATTACAAGTTTTTTTTGCTTAACCCCCTTTAAGGGGCCCCGCCTTTTTGACCTTCCTGACACAGCCCTATTTTTGGGAAAACGACTTTTTTCCTTTATGTGAGAATAACTTTTTGACACTTTTACCTATTCATGTATTCAGAGATTGTTTTCTTCGTTTACCATTGTTCTTTAAGTTAGTAAGAAAATTTTTATCCATACAAACCTTTTTTGTTTTTGAAAAAAAATCAAAATTTTATTTAAAAAATTTTGGAAAAAAATTTGCGATTTTGGGGAAAATTGCAAAATTTCCCCGCGTGCAAGAAAAGATAATTTTTTCCCCCCACAAAATAGTTTTTTAACTACAAACTACCATATGTCCACTTTAGGTTTGGGATCATTTTTTAAAAGTCTTTTTTTTTTTTCGACATTAAAGGGCTTTTGAAATTTAGTGTAATTTCTCACATTTTCAAGAAAAAATTTTCAATATACATTTTTTTTTGGACCACTCCAATTTGACGTGGCTTTGAGGGGCCCCGCATGTTTGTACCCCCAAAGTGAACCCCTAAGAAAAATAGGGCCCCCTTTAAATAAATTTTCAACCCCCTATTTAGGAAGTTTGGGTAACCCCTTCAGATATTTTACAAAAAATTTAAAGGGAAAATGGAGGTGAAATTTTAAAATTTCACTTTTTTTTTCAGATTTTCAATATTTATCCATTATTCACTGGGGAAAACGGGGAAATGGACCCAGGTAAAATTTCAACTTAATTCAAATTTCCCCCCGGTCCCGTGTTTTTGAATATCCCATATGTTTGGGCCCTGTGCATTATTTGGGGCCCCCCATTAAACCCCAAAAATTTTTTAAAAAGGGGGAGCAACCCCTTTTTACCCCTTTTGGGGCTTTAAATTTTAATAAAGATTTTTTTTGGCGCCCTTTCCCCGTTTGGGGACACCCTAAGGCGCTATAAAAATTAATAAACACCCCTAAATAACCGCAATTGGAAACTACACCCCCCTTTAAGGGGAAAAATACAGGGGTTTCATTGAGTATATTGAAACCCCCCAGGTTTAAATTCAAAATTTTTTTTTTTTATAAAGGGTGGGGAAAATGAAAAAAAAAAATTTTTTTTTTAATAAAACTGCAATTTTTTTCTTTTAAAAAGTTTCATAATACAAGGAATCCCCGGAAAAAAAGAACCCTTTAAAAATTTGTTTTAAACAATTTCTTCCAAGTTCGGCAATTTCCCTTTCATGTGGGTGTAAACTGCTTTTTTTGGGGGCATGGAAGGGGGTATAAGGGAGGGAGCGCTTTTTGGCTTTTTGGAAAAAAAGATTTTTGGGGGGCCCGTCGGATTTTTCAAAGCCCCCAAAGTAGCAAACAGGCCAAAAACCCTTCCCCGAAGTCCCCATTTTTTGGATTTAACACCCATTTAGGGATCTATCTTGGGGTTTTTTTGGTTTTTCATTTTGGGTGCACAGGTGTTCCATAGTTTTTTTTTTTGCTTTTGGGGAATGGGAAAAGGGGGGAAAAAACGCAGTTTCGGTCATTGTTTTTTTTAGTTTCAATTTTTTCAGGGTTCGCCGTGCCCGTGTAAATGATGTGATAACTTTTTCTTTGGGGGGCGGTACAATTTTCAATTTATATAGATTTTATACAGTTTTTTCTTTTTTTATTACTTTTACACAGTAGAAATAGTTCTAAGAAAAATTGCGTTTTTTTTTGTTCCCCATTCTGGGCACCATAACTTTTTTATTTTTTTCTGTGGCAAAGCTTTGTAAGGGCTTGTTTTTTGCCCGGGGGTGATTTTTAATTTTTTATTTGGGACCATTATGGGGGGCAAAATGATGCCCTTTTTTTTTAAGGTTTTTTTTGAAATTTTTTGCAAAAAAACAGGGAAACTTGGTAGTTTTTTTTTATTTTTATTTTTTTTAGGGTCACTGTACGGTATATATGACATTGGGAGGGTTTTTCCCCAGCAGGGCCCAAAACGATTACCCGATACCCAATTTGTATATTTTTTTTATGTTTTTTCTGCTTTTATACAATAAAAACACTTTTATTTAACCAGGGAAAAAACGTTTTTTTTATTGCCTTTGGGTTGGGGAGCCATAACTTTTAAATTTTTCTGTGCTTGGAGTGGTTGGGAGGGAAATTGTTTTTTTTCGAGTTTAATTGACGTTTTATTTGTATCATTTTTTTGGGGGGGCAAGGCTTTTTTTATCGCCCCTTTTTAAAACCCCCTTTTTTGGGCCAGGGTGAAGAAAAAATTGGGAAATTTTCCCAGTTGTGATTTTTTTTTTTTAACCGGGTCAAAACCCCCCGGGATTTTCCGTGATAATTTTGCTTTTTCTTTTTTGGGTCGCTACGATTATTTGGGGAGCCCCCTTTATATAAATTTTTTTTTTGTTGAAGCACTTTTTAAAAAAAAAAAAAAAGTTTTTTTTAAATGTGTAAAACCAAAAATTTTTTGCATCGCATCTTCTGAAAAGCTATACATTTTTTTTTTTTCCCCTATTAAAAGAGCTGTATAAGGATTTTTTTTGGCCCGGGGTGAACAGAGGTTTTTTTGGTACAACTTTGGCGTTTTTTAGGGGTTTTTGTCGCTTTTTTTTCCAAATTTTTTGTGCGCGGGATAAAAAAAAAATCTTAATTTTTGTGGGTTTTTTTTGGTTTTTTTTTTTTTACGGGGTTTTAAAGTACAGGTTAATTAACATGACAGAAATTTTTTAGGGGAGGTCGTTAAAACCCCGCCCGATAACCCCAAAAAGGGTAAAATTTATTTATTTTTTTGCTTTTTTGGGGGGGAAATTGGGGTTTTTTAAAAGGGGGAAAAAGGGCGGGGTACATATTTTTTTTTTTATTTTTTTGTTTGTTGTTTTTTACTTGTTTTTTTCACTTTTTTTTTTTTTTTTTCAATTTTTCCCAAAAAATTTTTATTTTACTTTTTTTCCCCCTAGGGGATTTGAAAAAAGATCCCTTTTGATCTCTCCCTTCAATAGGAACATGCATAGCTTTTTGCTATGGGCTGGTTTTTTCCCATTTACAAAATGTCCCGTCACGATTCCGGGCCCCTGCCCACAGGGCAAAGGGAAAGGGGGAAACGTTTACGCACAGACAAAACCCGGAAGGCATTCTCTGCTTCCGTGCTGTCTGTCCCAACCGCCAAAACAAACCAAAATCCCCACCCCGTTTGTTAGGGAATTCCCTTAAAATTTTGGGCCCAACCCCCCAGGGGGGAAATTAGGAAAATTAAGGAAAATAGGAATTTTTTTTCCCTATAGGGAAAAAAAACCCCGGGGTTTGAAAAAGGTCGTTGGGGGTTTTGGAAAACCCTTGGGAGCAAAAAAAAAATACCAAAAATTTTCTTGAATCCCCATATTTTGCAACAAACAAATTTTGGGTTAGAAAAGAAAATTTTTTTTAAAATTTGGAAAAACCTGTTGGGAAAGGTTTTGTTATGGGGAAAAACCCCTGGGAGCAAAACAGAAAATTTACAACTGTTTTTAGAATCCCCAATTTTTCAACTACAAAAAATATTAAAAATAGAATTTTTTCAATAAATACCTGTTAAACGGGTTTTAGGGAAGAACCCGGGCAGCAAAAAAAAATCACAACTTTTTCTAGAATCCCTATTTTTTGCAAAGAAAATATGTTAAAAAAAATTTTTCAATAGAATATTTTGAAGGGGTCTTAGGGAAAGAACCCGGCAGCAAAACAGCAAATCTCTTGTTGCAAATCCCTATTTTTTTCAAATAGGTTTAGAAATAGAATTTTTGCAGGGAATATCTTTTTAATGGGTCTTTTTTGGAAAAAACCGGGCACTAAAACACAGATCACTACTGTTGTTAAATCCCTTTTTTCCAACTGCGAACAGTGTTTTTCCACTGGCTGTACCCCCAAAACAGCAACATGCACTTTTGGGCACTCCAGACTAAGATGTGAAAGGGATACAGGCAGCAAATTTAAATCTCCCTGTCATAACGTCCAGGCAGGCACCTTCTGTTTATATGCGCAACGCCCAGAAAGGGGTTAAACCCTCTGCTCTGGACCCACCCCTGGGAGAGGTGCTGCTTTGAAGCTCAAGAGGACAGCTCTGCAACCTCTCCCAACAAGGGGTGTGGCGGCCCGGCCAATCAGAGGGCCGGACGCCGCCCAATCACGCTGGGGGGCCGGTGTCCAGGAAAACTATTTAAACTGGCTCAGTCCTCTCAGGCTTTGCCTGTGATGGGTTTTCTCCTGTTGTTTCCTGTGAGTATTTGATATTGCTTCCCTCTGTTTATTGACCTAGGCTTGTTTCCTGTTTATTTTTTGGTTTCTGATTTTTGGCTTTGGCGTTCTTGACCGTCACCGACTCGGACCATTTGACCTTTGGGTTTTTTCCCCTTTGACGGCCCTGCACTTAGCAGTATAGGGACTGTCGCCCAGTTGGGTCTGCCATCTAGGACAGCACGTCAAGTAGGCAGGGACAGGGGGCTGGTGGCAGTCGGGGCCCCAAATGCACCTCTTCTGACGTGCCAGTATCACAGGCCGACAGTTACTGCTCTCCAAGCACTATGAATCCCATGACTGCATTGGTAGAGCAGATGCAGGGGCTCACCCCAGTTGGTCCAGGATCTTGCACTGAGAGTTTCAGCAGCAGGAGACCTCCAGGTTGCCCCTCAGCCCCCGGCATCCCTTCCCCCTGTTGTGGAACCCCCTATCTAGTTACCTGATAAGTTCTTGGGTGACAGGAGGGTGTTTCAAATGTTTAAGAGGGTTTGCCGTTATTTTTTCGCCTCCGCCCACGTACCTCGGGAATGAGGAATAGAGAGTTTGGGAATTATTATATCCCTTCTCCAAGGGTCCCCTCAGGAGTGGGCGTTCTCTTTTTCCCCTGACCCCCCGAGTTGTCTTCCTGTGGACCGATTCTTTGACTCCTTGGGTTTTACTTTTTGACACCCGATATGGAGGCAGTGGCCGAGAAATCACCTCACCTCGTTAAAACAGGGCAAAGAGGACAGTAAAGAGTATTGTTCAGAATTCCGGCGTTGGTGTGTTCCATCAGGGTAGAATGACCCAGCCCCCCAGTGCCAGTTTAGATTGGGCTAGCCGACCATGTGAAGGGCTTGTTGGTGGCTTACCCAACCCCTGGCATGCTGGGTGATGCCATGGCTCTGGCGGTACGGTTGGATAACGTTTAGGGAGAGACGTTGGAGAAGTCACTTACCCCGTTGCCCCACTTCACTCCGATGCTCTGTTCTGCCACCACCCCTTGAACCAGCTGGAGCGGAGAGCCCCTTGGGGGGCCCCATGCAAAAGGGCCTCTTCTGGGGGCCCAGCGCCAAGGCCCGCGGGCACTTGCCGCACTCGGGGACCCTGCTACTACTGCGGGGGAGAAGGTCCCCTCACCCGTGATGTTCCAAGAAAGAAAGGGAACCGGGGAAAACACCACGCCAGGTACTCGTGGGGGGGGTCACCTAGGCGAACAGGTTTTTTCCATGGTTAAAAAAAAAATTATTGCTTCCATTTTTTAAGTTTTCTATTTTTCCATTTTGGGTTCGGGGAAAGTGCCTTTGTGGATTGGGGATGGGCCCCTTTTTTTCGTGGAAGCATCATTTTTTTAACTTTTGGGGCCTTCCCGGAGCCCCCTATCAATTCAGTGCAGGTAGTTGCGACGATTTCCCCCCGTTCTGGGGGAAGAACCAACATTGCACCCTGAGCTTGGATCTGGTAGGGTCTTGCTACGGAGAGGTTACTCTGTTTATAAATGGAGGGCTTACGGCTGATGGGTGTTGGGTTTCCCCGGGTTTAAAAAAAACACAACCCAGTGATTGACTGGAAGCTGGAGAACTAGTCAGGGGGATAAGCATTAGTGATGAGATTGTGTCAATTATCTTACGATTCGTAGTCATATTGGCAATTTCAACGTATCCGATAGTCGATAACAATTATCGCCGATGACCATTAAAGTCTATGGGGGAGGAACAACACCCTTCATTCTTACACCCAAACAGGGCTGGAGAAACTGGATTTAACATCCCCAAAAGTAAACTGGATACGTGCACATTTTAGGCAAGACAATTTTTATAAAAGCACAGAAACAAAGCACAACTATTCATATTCCGTCTTGTACCACACATGACCCCTTAAACCCGCATACCCACATATTTAAAAAATTCCCGAAGGCATATTATTTGAACCATATTTTACTTGAACTGGGCATTTACATCCCTGTCCCGGAAGCAGCAGACCCCTTAAAACTCATGACCCACAGATTAAAAGTGCCGGAAAAAGGAGTCTTTAACAAACATTTTTGTTGAACTGGACATGACATACTGCCTGGGCCACATATGACCATTAAACCTGTCTGACCCCAGATTAAAAAGTGCAGGAAAAAGGGAAACTTTGAACTACCATTTTTGTTGAACGGGCATTTTACTATGCCTGTTTGGACCTAATGACCCCCCAAACCCGCATGCCCCAGATTAAAAAGTGCGGGGAAAAAAGTCTTTGAACCCCTTTTTTGTTGAACGGACAAGACTACGATGCCTGGGCGCGCATTACCCCAAAAAAAAGTGTTGACCCACAGATTAAAAAATGCCAGGAAAAGGAGTCTTTTAACCACCATTTTGTTTAATGGACATTGATTACCCTGTCCTGGGCCCAACATGCCCCCAAAAACCGCATGACCCACATGACGATGACGAGACGACATTTGTGGCCGTGACTGGGGGGGACGAGGAGGGAAGACGCTGGATGTAGGTTGCATTAACCCCGAAAACGATTGGCGAGCTGTTCGTTACTGAGATTCCAGGGCCCCTGACCCAGGACGACGCCTGACGTCCGCAACCCGATCCGCGGCTTGCTTTTGTCCCAGCACTGGAAGGAGCACCTTCTCCGTCCCTTTTACCCCATGTCCACCCCCCTGTTTGCTCGCTTCCCACAGCATTTCGCCCCAAATTTTCAAAAAGATAAAATTTTTAAAAGGTATGGAAGAGTTTTTTGCATCCTTTTGAAAGACAAAATCACAGCTTTTTCAAAATCCCCTAATTTCCTCACCCAAAAGGATTAAAACTGAATTTTTTCTAGCAAATACCTGTGAAATGGGGTCTGGGGAAAGAACCGTAAGACAAAAATAACTGTTCTTCCTTTATCCCAGGGATTTACAACGCCCGTAGGGGTAGAATTGATGTTTTCAAAAAAAACTATCATACAAGTGCGCTATCTGCCCAAATGACATTCACAAGCGCAAAAAAACTATTCAGAAGTTACATGGACGAGAAATTGCGTTTTTTTTTGGAGCAATACACAGGAGAACGTTCTAGAAAATTTCTGTATCCAAATTTAAGTACAAGGGGCTCTTTGAACAAAATGGGCACACCCAAAGTGCAAAACAGCTTTTAAAAATTATACGGTAACAAAAGGGGGTTTTTTCACCAATGAAATACCCAACAGTTACTAGAAAATTTCTGTATCCAAATTTAAGTACAAGGTGGCCTTTGAAAAAAAAAATGGGATGCACAAAATAAAAGGTACAATTTCACCTCAGGTTGCGAGGTGTGCTGGCCAAAAGTGTAAAAAAATCCCATTTCAAATGCGGGTTCAAAGCAGAGTCTGGCTGCAAAAATTTTCACCCCCCTTTTCCCCAAAGCCAAACCTGTCTGTCTGTCTGTCCCTCCCTCCCCCTGCGGCTGTACGCCGGTTTTTTTAAAAGTTTGTCTAACTAACTAAGAACTGAAATTCTCTAATTACCTATATTCTAATGTTCACAGCAAAAAGCATAGTTGTCTTATGAAAAAAGAAAAGAACTGTGTCCGGAGCTGAGCTGTATTGAAGAGCCCTGCACACGTCTTGCTCTAGTGATAGTAGGAACACTGATATGAACAGGAAACGCTTTTCCCTATCAAAACGAGGTCATGGGGTTTTTCCGAAAAGACAACCTCACACCAGTCATGATGTCCACCCAGCTCACCCTGCTCTAGCTCAAGCTGATTTGCTGGCCGCCAAAATGACAAAAACGCCAAAAATGGCGCGAAATAATAATATTTTATCTGCTTGTCACCAAAATTTATCCGGTGATCGGAAAATTTCCGATCCGCCTAAAAAATCATGCCGTTTTCAATTTTTCTTTTATAATCGCTCATCCCAATAAGCAGTGTGTTAATAAATTCCCCCGTCATTTTTGGGTAATATGGAATAGAGCAGATTCCCCCTTTATTGCAACTTACTGTGGTTTTTCCAAGACTCGTCTGAGCTTTTCCCCCCCGATAACCCTATGATTGTGCTATTGAACTAATGCCGGGGGTGAGATTTCCTAAAGGGAGGATATACAATATTCGGGTCCAGAAAGTTGTATGAAGCAGTATAAAAGAAAGTCTAAGAAGGGTCTATCCCCCACCTTTGTGCCCCAATATGGGGGCAGGGTTTTTTTTCGTTTAAAAAAAAAGATGGTAGCCTCCGTCCATGTTTGACACCGGGGGAAATGAACAAGGTAACGGTAAAAAAACCAATCCCCTTTTCCTTTTAATTCCCATCTTTTAATCAATCCAGGGGCCAAGTGGTTTCAAAAATTGGGCCTGAGAGGGGGTTATAATTATTTGGATTTAAAAGGGGGGGAGAATGGAAGACAGCAAATTTTAAATACCCAAAGGGCATTTTGAATACCTGGTTTTGCCTTTTGGGTTATGCAATGCTCCCGCGTCTCCCGAACCTTTTAAAAGATTTTTCCGGGGAAATCATTGGCCATTGTATGGTGGTTTATCTGGATGACATTTTAATTACCCAGGACTGGGGTTCACAGTGAAACATGTGCTGCAGGTTTTGCAGATTTTTAGGTTTAAAATTTATTTGTCAAACTTGAAAATGTTTTTCCGGGTTCAGGAGGGACCTTTCCTGGGGTTATTTTTTCGCCCAACCATTCCATGGTTTCCCGGGAAGGTCCAGGCAAATTTTGATTGGGTTTTGTCCTTCCCCCTGAAAGCCTTACACGGTTTCCTAGGTTTCGTAAATTTTTATCGGAAATTTATTCGAAATTTTTTTTGTCTCTCTGGCCATTGACTGATATGCTAAAAAGGGAGTAAATATCAGTAATGCAACCCAGGCCTTAGAGGCTTCGAAAAAATTAAGCGGTTTTTTAGTAGCCCCCTTCTGGTTTAGGCTGACCATACCAAACCCTTCGTGTGGAGGGGATGCTTCTGAGTTTGGAGTAGGGGGGGTTTTGTCTCAGGGGTCAGCTGCTCTGACTAATCTCCGCCCCTTTTGCCTTTTTCTCTGTAATTTCTCCCCCCCAGAGAGAATTATAGTTGGGAAAAAGAGAAATTTTTGGCTATTAATGGGCCTTCGAGGAAGGGCCACCACTTCCTCAAGGGGCCCCAACCCCAATTTAGGGTCCAAAACCTGCCAATAAAAAACCTGACCTTTTTTAGAGAATCTAAGAGGTTGAACCTCTTCGGGCCCTTTTGGGGGCATTATTTTCACTCGCTTTAATTTTTCGGGGTTTACCTATAAAACCAGTTTCCCTAAGAATGTTAAAGCTGACGCTTTTATCAAAAAAAAATTTTCTGTAAAAATTTCACCCCACCCGGGGGGATGCCCCGGGTGTCCATTTTACCCAAAAAAAAACCGTGGTCTCAGCTATTTCCCCCCGATTTGGCCACTGAGATCAAGACCCCACCGGGGGGGGGGGGGGGGGGAATGAGACCGGTTGTTTTGTCCCTTTTTCTAAAGTTTTTGTCCCCCCCCATTTTTTGGGTTTTCGTTTTTTAAAAAGTTTTCATTTTTCTGTATTATCTGGCACCCCCCGGAGTGGCTGGCACAAAAGAAACTTTTTTCCCGGGGGGGGAAAATTATTGGGGGCCCCACCCTTTGTCTCGTGATGTGGGGGCCTATGTGACGGGCCTTAACATCTGTGCTCTGGGGCAAAGGGTTCCCCAAGAATTTAAAACCCCCGGGTGAACTTTTCCCTCTCCCTTTATACCGGCCCGGGCCCCATGGCCTCACATCCTATGGATTTTATAAATAAATCTTCCAGTCTGAGGGAAAAATACTGTCTTTGGGGTTGGGTTGTTGATCGTTCATTTTAAGGGGGGCCCAAATTGATTCCTTTAAAACCCTTTCCCCTTTCGCCCAAAAAAGCGGCCCGAGTTTTTTATTAAACATATCAAAAAACCTCCCTGGGTTACCTAAGAATATTGTGTCTGACAGGGGAAGTCCAGTTTGTCCCCTGTTTTTGGAGATTTCTCTGAAAGGCTCTGATACCCCCCTGTCCTTCTCCTCTCCCTTTTCCCACCCTGAGACTAATGGGAAGGGGGAGAGGTGAATCAAAGGGTTACACAAAAACCCCGGGTGTTTTGTCTCCGCAGCAGGGAACTGGGTTAAAATACTTACCTTTGGTGAGTTCGCCGATAAATAATCGGGATAGTGGTTTGGGTCGGTTTTTTTGCCCTTTTTTCCCTTGAAAACATGGCTTAAAACCCGGGACACTCATCATGGCCGGGCTTTTAATTCTGACCCACAGTGGGGTGGATGTTTTCCCTTTAAAACGATCTGTCCCACGGGACGGGGCCCCAAAAGTTCAGAAAAACCCTTCTAAATGCCAGCAATCCAAAAAGGAGAAAATTTTAAAAGGGAGACGTCCTTTGTTCGGGGATTTTTTAATTTTTGGGGGATAAGGTGGGGTTTGGGTTCCCCGGAAATCTTCATCTAAAGGTCCCTTGGGGTAAGCTGCCACCGCTTTCCCGGGGGCCCCCCATTTCATTTTGGAGTGAATTAAAACCTGGGATGTAAAAGTCAAAAATTACCCTCTGGTCTCCGTGTACATTTAAAGTATTTTCCCCTGCTCTCTCCTGAAGAGGGGACGTGCCTTTTGGTTTTTCCCCCCTTTCCCCAAAACCCCCCTCCTCCCTTGAATTTTTAAGGGGGGGAAATTTTGGGTTTGAGGTTTCTCAATTTGTGGATTTTCGTTTGAGTTGGGAAAACCCTTACGTACCTTGTGCACTGGAAGGGATACGGTCCAGGGGATGGTTTTGGGTTCCGTAGCTCAAAACATGCAAAGGCCCTTATTAGGGGGAAAAACCACGAGGGGTCATCCAGAAAAAACCCCAAACCAGGGGGGGGGTTTCCGGGGGGCCCCCCTAAAAGGGGGGGGGGGGACTTTTCATAAAGTCCAGGGGAGGCCCGCCCTTTGGGTTTTTTTTGTTTGGGAACGCCCATAGGGGTTAAAACCCTTTGCCTGGACCCACGCCCTGGGAGAGGGGGCCCGCTTTTGGGAACTCAGGGTGCAGCTCTGCAACCCCCTCCCAACAAGGGTTTTTGGTGGGTCCGGCCCCCAAACAGTGGGGCCGGGCGCCCCACCCAAAAAAAACTGGGTGGGGCAGTGTCCGGGAAAAAATATTTAAAAATGGCTCAGTCCCCCAGGCCCGTTTTGTTTTTCCCCTTTTTTTATAACTGTGATATTTTAAATTGGGTTCCTCTGTTTTTTGAAACCCGGGTTTCCTTACTTCCCTTTTGTCCCCTTTAAAGTACTTCGTTTCCCCCCCCCGTGTTTTTACCCTCGGGTTGTTTTCCCGTTTATTCCCTTTTT
>JAODAL010058335.1:0-22146 GCA_025379985.1 Phyllomedusa bahiana
GAGACACAAAACAATCATGATTGTTGTGTGCTACATCCTGAGAGCTAGCAGCGAATCAGTAGGATCCCGAATGCAGCTCTAGCTGTGATTAGAGCATAATAAATGTTACTTAGGATTGGTACAATATTTGGAGACTAGACCTGCAAATGACTCTGAGAGGCAAAACAATCATGAGTGTTGTTTGCTACATCCTGAGAGCTAATCAGCATTTTTCTGAATGCAGCTCTGGATGTGATTAGAGTATAAATCATGTTACTCAAGATTGGTACAATATTTGAAGATTAGACCTGTAACTGATTCTAAGAAGAAAACCGATTATGATTTTTGTGTGCTGCATCCTGAGAGCTAACAGCAAAACAGCAGGACCTTGAATGCAGCTAAGGGTTGGTACAATATTTGGAGATTAGATGTGAAGATGATTCTGAGAAGAAAACAATCATGACTGTTGTGTGCTGCATCCTGAGAGCTAGCAGCGAAAAAGCAACATGCTGGATGCAGCTCTGGCTGTGATTAGAGTATAACACGTTACTCAGGATTGGTACAATATTTGGAGATTAGACCTGTAAATGATTCTGAGAAGAAAACAATCATGACTGTTGTGTGCTGCATCCTGAGAGCTAGTAGTGAATCAGCAGGATCCTGAATGCAGCTCTGGCTGTGATTAGAGTATAATAAATGTTACTTAGGATTGGTACAATATTTGGAGATTAGACCTGCAGATGATTCTGAGAAGCAAAACAATCATGATTGTGTGCTGCATCCTGAGAGCTATCAGCGAATCAGCAGGATCCTGAATGCAGCTCTGTATGTGACTGGAGTATGTGACATGATATAACTAAGAATTGGTACAATATTTGGAGATTAGACCTATAGATAATTCTAAGAAGCAAAACAATCCTGATTGCTGTGTGCTGCATCCTGAGAGCTAGCAGCGAATCAGCAACATCCTGAATGCAGCTCTGGCTGTGATTAGAGTATAAATCATGTTACTCAGGATTGGTACAATATTTGGAGATTAGATCTGTAGATGATTCTGAGAGGCAAAACAATCATGTTTGTTGTGTGCTGCATCCTGAGAGGTAGCAGCGAATCAGCAACATCCTGAATGCAGCTCTGGCTGTGATTAGAGTATAGTAAATGTTACTCAAGATTGGTACAATATTTGGAGATTAGACCTGTAGATGATTCTGAGATGCGAAACAATCGTGATTTTTGTGTGCTGCATCCTGAGAGCTAGCAGTGAATCAGCAGGATCCTGAATGCAGCTCTGGATGTGATTAGAGTACAACACGTTACTCAGGGTTGGTACAATATTTGGAGATTAGACCTATAAATGATTCTAAGAAGCAAACCGATCATGATTGTTGTGTGCTGCATCCTGAGAGCAAGCAGCGAATCAGCAGGATCCTGAATGCAGCTCTGGATGTGATTAGAGCATAACATGTTACTCAGGGTTGGTACAATATTTGGAGATTAGACCTATAAATGATTCTAAGAAGCAAACCGATCATGATTGTTGTGTGCTGCATCCTGAGAGCTATCAGCGAATCAGCAGGATCCTGAATGCAGCTCTGGATGTGATTAGAGTATAAAACATGATGTAATTCGGGATCGGTACAATATTTTGGAACTGTAGAAGATTCCAAGAAGCAAAGCAATCATGATTGGTGTGTGCAGGGGTAAGGGGTAACCTTAATCAGATTCCTCTACTCATCACATTATATAATATCCATGGGGTCTGGAGGGTTTTTGGGCTTCTGAATTCACCACTTTCTCGGTTGATAACAGGAGCAGATTTTTTTTTATAAAGTGCACAGAGGGTATAAACACCCTTCCCGGGTAGTACCCCACTTAAAGGGCAACTCCAGTCTCCTGTGGTATGTAGGGGATTAGTGCAGGGGTCATAGCGGAGGTACATGGTAAAGAAATTTCAATGAAAATTTCGTATGAACCCCCTTTCTGTCCATCCTCAGTGTCTTTCTCATCGCGCCTCAGGGTGAGCACAGATTTTATATTTTGGGTCAACTGGGCGGAGCTTTCTCCTCTGCTCAATGTCACCACCTGCTGTGTAAGAAGTATAGGAGCTGCCACGTATATCATAGAGGTAAATGGGGGGTTGTGGCCCCTGCTATGAACCAATGGCACCCCCCTCCTTCAGCTCAATTACCATCTACAAGAAGTTTAGTTCTCTGACAAATGGGTTTATAGGATTTAGAGCAGAATATCTGAGTAAAAAACAAGGTAAATCCTGATAGGACTCCTTAAGAGACAGTGAAAATCTTGCTTACCCTGTCCACATGCAGTGAATGACAGCTTTCCCTATGTTAGAGTGTGTACATAACAAACTGTCAATCACGACACGTGGGCAGGGTAAGCAGGACTTTTACTGTCTCTTTTAGGATTTACTCTGATTTTTTTCTAAGAAGGAGAGAAGCTAACCTCTATGACATATCGGTTTATAGGATTTATATTGGCGTATATCAGAGTAAAAAGCTGAATAAATCCTAAAAACCCTATTGGTGATTGGGGATAGGGATAAGTTAGGGTCAGGGACAATTTTTCCGTTCTTGACTACCGGCATTGAATCACTGGGGGTCATTTCCAAATTTTTTTGTGGCAATCCCCCGAAAAACTGACCCCCATGACCACTGCAACCACCAAAATGGTCATGTGAAAATCCTTGTGGTAGTGAGACCAAACCCCTGTAGAGACTGACCCCCATGTCCCCCTCAACCACCGATAATGGTCATGTGACATCCTGTGTGGTAGTGAGACCAATCCCCTGTAGAGACTGACCCCCATGACCCCCACAATTGCTGATTATATATGGTCATGTGACATCCTGTGTGGTAGTGAGACTAATCCCCTGTAGAGATCGACCCTATTACCTCCGCAACCACCGGTCGTACATGGTCATGTTGGTCATGTGAGATCCTTTGTGTTAGTAAGACAAATCCCTTGTAGAAACTGACCCCCATAACCCTCGATCATACATGGTCATGTGACATCCTGCATGGCAGCGAGACCAATTCCCTGTAGAGACTGACCCTCATGACCCCCAACACCATCGATCATACATGGTCGTGTGAGATCCTTTGTGGTAGTGAGACCAAACTCTTGTAGAAACTGACCCCCATGACCTCCACAACACCGATGATGGTCATGTAAGAACCTGTGCGGTATTTAAAACCAAACCCTTGTAAGACTGACCCTCATGACCCCCAACACCATTGGTCATAACATGCCATGTGACATCCTGTGTGGTAGTGAGACAAATCCCCTGTAGAGACTGACCCCCATGACCCCCACAACCATGGATTATACATGGTCATGTGAGATCCTTTGTGGTAGTAAGACAAATCCCTTGTAGAAACTGACCCCCATGACCTCCACAACCACCAATGATGGTCATGTAAGAACCTGTGCGGTATTAAGACCAAACCCTTGTAGAGACTGACCCTCATGACCCCCAACACCATTGGTCATACATGGCCATGTGACATCCTGCATGGTAGTGAGACCAATCCCCTGTAGAGACTGACCCCCATGACCCCCACAACCATTGATCATACATGGCCATGTGAGATCCTTTGTGGTAGTGAGAACAATCCCCTGTAGAGACTGACCCCCATGACCCTCTCAACCATTGATCATACATGGCCATGTGACCAATCCCTGAGGCAGTGAGGTGACCAATCCCCTGTAGAGACTGACCCCTCCCCATGACCCCATACAACCATTGACTACATCAACATGTGCCCATGTGAGATCCTTTGGTGTAGTTGAGATAACAATCTCCTCTGTAACAGCCTGACGGTCCCATCCAGAACCCCCTCAACCATCGACCACGCTCGGCCATGTGACCAATCCCCTGTAGAGACTGACCCCCTCAACCATCGTCCACGCACGGCCATGTGACCAATCCCCTGTAGAGACTGACCCCCTCAACCATCGACCTCGCACGGCCATGTGACCAATCCCTTGCAGAGACTGACCCCCACACGGCCATGTGACATCCTGTGCGGTAATGAGAGCAGCGCCGCCCCCTCCTGGTTGTTTTTTTTTTCCAGGAAAGTCTCAAGAAATGTATGAAAAGTTTTTCGGATGAAACGAGACGATTGTTCAGAGTTCATAAGAAAAAAAGTTCATTAAATCCAAGACGCTCGGATCCGCGTCAAATGTCACTTCCCCTCCCTCCCCCGGCGGAGCGCCGCACCGGAAACTTTAGAACTTTTTGTGGTTATTTTTCTATTTTTTTTTTCCTCCATGTGGTATCAAATTAAAAGATAAAATCTCCTCGGAAGTTACAACCAAAAAATTCCCCAAAAAATTACAATGCACAAAATCCGGTCGTTTTTGGCAAAAAGGAAAAAAAAAAGGCGCCAACGGTAGAATGAAGGTTATTAAAGGTTATGGGTGATCTCGTCCTGTGGCTCAGAAGATCCCGGAAGTTCTGCGATAATCCAGATTTAAAAAAAAAAAATTCCGGAAAGACGTCAGCGACGAGCTCTGACCCCGGGAAGCACAGCATGGTGGGAAAGAAACGTAGCAGTTGCGTCTTTGGCATGGCGGTATAGCTGTATGATCCCATGACGATCGTAGCGTCCCATCATCCAGAGAGTCTCCACCGAGTCCGTTGGGCTCCTCCCACGATGGCGATGCTGTGCGGGTGGTGGGTTTTGGTTTCGCTCTCCTCGGTTTGGCGGCCATGTTTTTTTTTCTTATATGTCCTCATTGTATCGTGGAACGGTCTCATCGTTTGCTGTGTTGTTGTTTTTTTCGGCCCCGCGTCGCCGCTCCGGTCTTGATTGGATTTGTCCGTTGCTCCAAGGAAAGAAGAGATATTTCTTAACCAATGAAGATAACATGAAAATAAGTTGTATCCTCCCGTAACATGTGCAAAATAGAGAAAAAATACTGAAATACTTTATGTAGGAATGCGGCAAGAGGAATCTGCAACGAGAAGAGAAGAGAAGGTCAGCTGCCTGCGCTGTGGTATGGAGTGGCGATATATTCACTCCCTGCTGTGGTATGGAGTGGCGATTTATTCACTCCCTGTGCTGTGGTATGGAGTGGCGATATATTCACTCCCTGTGCTGTGGTATGGAGTGGCGATATATTCACTCCCTGCGCTGTGGTATGGAGTGGCGATATAGTCACTCCCTGCGCTGTGGTATGGAGTGGCGATATAGTCACTCCCTGCACTGTGGTATGGAGTGGCGATGTATTCCCTCCCTGCGCTGTGGTATGGAGTGGCGATGTATTCACTCCCTGCGCTGTGGTATGGAGTGGCGATGTATTCACTCCCTGCGCTGTGGTATGGAGTGGTGATGTACTCACTCCCTGCACTGTGGTGTGGAGTGGCGATGTATTCACTCCACTGTGCTGTGGCATGGAGTGGCGATGTATTTACTCCCTGCGCTGTGGTATGGAGTGGCGATGTATTCACTCCCTGCGCTGTGGTATGGAGTGGTGATGTACTCACTCCATGCACGGTGGAATGGAGTGGCGATGTATTCACTCCCTGCGCTGTGGTATGGAGTGGCGATGTATTCACTCCCTGCGCTGTGGTATGGAGTGGCGATGTATTCACTCCCTGCACTGTGGTATGGAGTGGCGATTTATTCACTACCTGCTCTGTGGTATGGAGTGGCGATGTATTAACTCACTGCACTGTGGTATGGAGTGGCGATGTATTCACTCTCTGCTCTGTGGTATGGAGTGGCGATGTATTTACTCTCTGCACTGTGGTATGGAGTGGCAATGTATTCACTCCCTGTGCTGTGGTATGGAGTGGCAATGTATTCACTCCCTGTGCTGTGGTATGGAGTGGCGATGTATTCACTCCCTGTGCTGTGGTATGGAGTGGCGATGTATTTACTCTCTGCACTGTGGTATGGAGTGGCAATGTATTCGCTCCCTGTGCTGTGGTATGGAGTGGCGATTTATTCACTCCCTGTGCTGTGGTATGGAGTGGCGATGTATTCACTACCTGAGATGTGGTAGGGAGTGGGGATGTATTCACTACCTGCACTGTGGTATGGAGTGGCGATGTATTCACTTCCTGCTCTGTGGTATGGAGTGGCGATGTATTCCCTCCCTGCGCTGTGGTATGGAGTTGCGATGTATTCCCTCCCTGCGATGTGGTATGGAGTGGCGATTTATTCACTCCCTGCTCTGTGGTATGGAGTGGCGATTTAGTCACTTCCTGCTCTGTGGTATGGAGTGGCGATGTATTCCCTCCCTGCGCTGTGGTATGGAGTGGCGATATAGTCACTCCCTGCGCTGTGGTATGGAGTGGCGATATAGTCACTTCCTGCTCTGTGGTATGGAGTGGCAATGTATTCCCTCCCTGCGCTGTGGTATGGAGTGGCGATGTATTCCCTCCCTGCGCTGTGGTATGGAATGGCGATGTATTCACTTCCTGCTCTGTGGTATGGAGTGGTGATATAGTCACTCCCTGCACTGTGGTGTAGAGTGGTGATATAGTCACTCCCTGCACTGTGGTGTAGAGTGGTGACGTGATGTACATGTATGTCCAATGTGCATGAAGGGGGATATAGGTATGTTGGGTAGGTAAGGTGTGTTGTAGGTATAGTGGTTAGGTAAGGTAGGTGGATAGGTGAGGTCGGTTTGTAGGTATGGTGGGTATATAGGTATGGTGAGTAGTTAAGGTGAGTTGTTGGTATGGTGGGTAGTTAAGGTGGGTATGCAGGGGTAGGTAGATAAGTATGGTGGGAAGGTGAGGTCAGTATGTAGGTATGGTGGGTAGGTAGGGTGGGTATGTAGTTGTGGTGAGTAGGTAATGTGGGTATGTAGTTATGTAGTTGTGGGGAGTAGGAAAGGTGGCTATGTAGGTATAGTGGTTAAGTAAGTTATGTATGTAGATGTGGTGGGTGGGTAAGGTGGGTATGTAGGAATGGTGGGTAGGTAAGGCTGGTAGGTAGGTATGGTGTGTAGGTAAGGTGGGTATGTAGGTATGATGGCTAAGTAAGGTGGCTATGTAGGTGTGGTGCGTAGGTAAGGTGGGTATATAGGTGTGGTGAGTATGTAGGTATGATGGGTAGGTAAGGTGAGTAGGTATGTAAGGTGGGTATGTAGGTAAAGTGGGTAAGGAAAGTCGGTATGTAGGTATGGTGGGAAATTAAGATGGGTATGTAGGTAAGGTGTGTATGTAGGTGTGGTGGGTATGTAGGTATGGTGGGAAATTAAGGTGGGTATGTAGGTGTGGTGGGTATCTAGGTGTGGTGGATATGTAGATAGGGTATAAGTGTGGAGTAGGATTGTATGTAGGTTGTGGTAGGTGGAGTAATGTGGGTGTAGGTATGTAGGAGGTATGGTGGGTAGGTAAGGTGGGTATGTAGGTGTGGTGGGTAGGTAAGGTGGGTATGTAGGTAAGGGGGGTATGTAGATAAGGGGGGTATATAGGTGTGGTAGGTAGGTAATGTGGGTATGTAGGAGGTATGGTGGGTAGGTAAGGTGGGTATGTAGGTGTGGTGGGTAGGTAAGCTGGGTATCTATGAGGTATGTTGGGTAGGTAAGGTGGGTATGTAGGTGTGGTGGGTAGGTAAGGTGGGTATGTAGGAGGTATGGTGGGTATTTAAGGTGGGTATGTAGGTGTGGTGGGTAGGTAAGGTGGGTATGTAGGTGTGGTGGGTAGGTAAGGTGAGTATGTAGGAGGTATGGTGGGTAGGTAAGCTGGGTATGTAGGAGGTATGGTGGGTAGGTAAGGTGGGTATGTAGGTGTGGTGGGTAGGTAAGGTGGGTATGTAGGAGGTATGGTGGGTAGGTAAGGTGGGTATGTAGGAGGTATGGTGGGTAGGTAAGGTGGGTATGTAGGTGTGGTGGGTATGTAGATAAGGGGGGTATGTAGGTGTGGTGGGTAGGTAAGGTGGGTATGTAGGAGGTATGGTGGGTAGGTAAGGTGGGTATGTAGGTGTGGTGGGTATGTAGATAAGGGGGGTATGTAGGTGTGGTGGGTAGGTAAATTTCATTGAGCAAAAAACAAGCCCTCACTCAGGACCATAGGTGAAAAAAACAAATTTATTGGTGGCAGAAAATGGCGCCGCAGCATTTAAAAACAGAGAAAGTTTTTATTTTTTAAAGTAGTAAAATATAAGGAAAGTTTATACATTTGATATTACTGGAGTTGCACCGACCAGCAAAATACAAATAACACCTCATTTATACTGAACAGTGAGCTCCCCCTGTGGACCGGAGAGAGGGCTCATGTTTTTCCGGGCTGAAGTGTAGTTTTTATTGGAGCCATTTTGGGATTCATGCGACTCTTACCACTTCATTTCCATGAAATAACCCAAAAAAAACCCATAATTTTGGTGTTGGGTATTTTTTTTTCTACACTGTTCCCCGTATGGGATAAATGATGCTATATTTTTTCTAAATCTGAACCTTAATTTTATTTATTTAATTTCTTAAAAGGGTTTTGCCACGATCTAACGTTGACGTGGGATCCTCCAAAATGAGTATTTAATCACTTTTCTAAATATAGGTCATTAAAAAAAGTGAAGCTTGTGAGATCTACAGCCTGACTTACATGCCCTTAGTTTCCTGACTGTTTACATTAGACCAGGAGCGTGCGGTTTTTGCACTTCTTATCTGATGGCAGGGAACATTTGAAGGGAGTGGGAGAAAGATCCTGTGTCTTTTGTATAGAGAATTCACTGGTTGTAATGTAATTATCTGAGTAAACATGCAGACGCTCCCTGGCTCCCTGTTCAGCCCTCCTACCAACCCCCTGCATCAGAATGATAACAAATGAAAGAACACTGCCTCTGCCTGTTTGGATCTTATCTTCTCTCCTGAGCAGATAAGAGGGAGAAACAAAACCTGTAGAGCTTCTACACAATACAGTTATCCCCTGTGGATTAGCCAAACAAGTTTGCTCAACTACAGAGCCTGAGTATCAGGAGCGTGCATGGGAGGTGGAGCGATGACATCACAGAGGAGGTACTTGTTTTTTTAAACACAGAAACACAACGCCCCTTTTTTCAGGCCTCAAGAGGGGAGGATCAGCCTGTTAGGTAAGGAACTCACTTCTTGGCAAAACCCCTTTAAGGGTTTTTTTTTTTTTTTAACTTGTAGCTCCTCTAGGATACTCCACTAGGAGGCACAATCTCTTGTACATTGCTATGCAATAGTAATATATTGCAGAACAGTAGAAAAAGATGACCTATGGCAGGTGTAATAGAGGTACTAGGATGGCGGCCATGAAGGCTTCGTTATGTCCCCGGCCGTGAGATTTCGGGTTGTCACCCGGAGACCGGAAGAGTGCCCCATCACATCTTACAATCGGATCTTACCACATAAGCAAAATCCCAACTGGAACCAGTAACAATATGGAGATCCAGGAGACTCTGACGGCCGCGGCTCCGAGTGTAGGCTCTGGGTCGCATGGCTTGGTGGGGGGAGGCGCCACGAAAGTCGTCGTGGTTGTGGTCGTGATTGTCGTTGTGGTTTCTGGTAGGAAGAGATTGGTGCGTTCAGGTTACTTGTTACAGGAACCAGTGATATATGAAAAAGCTAATCAGACCAATCATCTATACAGTCACCGATCAGACCAATCATCTATACAGTCACCGATCAGACCAATCATCTATACAATCACTGATCAGACCAATCATCTCTACAATCACCGATCAGACCAATCATCTATACAATCGCCGATCAGACCAATCATCTATACAATCACCGATCAGACCAATCATCTATACAATCACCGATCAGACCAATCATCTATACAGTCACCGATCAGACCAATCATCTATACAGTCACCGATCAGACCAATCATCTATACAATCACCGATCAGACCAATCATCTATACAATCACTGATCAGACCAATCATCTATACAATCACCGATCAGACCAATCATCTATACAATCACTGATCAGACCAATCATCTATACAGTCACCGATCAGACCAATCATCTATACAATCACTGATCAGACCAATCATCTATACAGTCACCGATCAGACCAATCATCTATCCAATCAATGATCATACCAATCATCTATACAGTCACTGATCAGACCAATCAGCTATACAATCACTGATCAGACCAATCATCTATACAATCACTGATCAGACCAATCATCTATACAATCACTGATCAGACCAATTTATCCAAAAAATCACTGATTTGACCAATTTAACCATACAATTTTCCTGATCAACCCAAACATCCCATACAAACACCCGGGTCAGCCCAATTTATCCATACCCAAACACTGCCCGACCCAAACCAACCAAAACCAGTCCCCCGATCAGAAACCCAAACTCTATACAATTCCCCCGATCAGACCAATCATTTTTACAATCCTGATCAGACCAATCATCTATACAAATTTACTGATCAGGCCCCAAAATTTAAACAATCACTGATCAGACCCAAACATCCCCCAATCCTGGGTCAACCAATAAACTAAAACAATCACTGAAAAAAGACCAATTTCCCCCCAATTTCAATTTTACTGATCAAAACCAATCAAACCAAAACAATCCCCGATCAAACCCTTTTCTATACAATCACTGATCAGCCAATCATCCCAAAAATCATGATCAACCCAATCATCCCATACAGCACCCCGATCAGGGCCCTTTATCTATACAATCACCGATCAGACCCAAACATCTATACCCAAACACCGATCGAAACCCCCCATCTATACAGTCACTGAAAACAGGGCCCAAAATCTTTTAAAAATCACTACAACCATTTATCTATTTCCAATCAATGATCAGAACCCAAACATCTATACAGTCCCCCCCCCCCACCCCCCCCCCCCGATCGACCAATTTAAACTATAAAAATAAACCCTCAGACCAAAACCAAACCATACAGTACCGATCAGCCAAACATCTATACCTCACCGATCAAAACCAAATTTCTATACAGTCCCCTGATCAACCAATCCCTTATACAGTCAACTGAATTTAGACCAATTTATTAGCAATCAAATGATCAGAAAAAATCATTAGACAATTTACTGATCAGACCAAAAATCTATTTCAATCACTATCAGACCAACAAATTTTACCGTCACCCCATCAGACCCCTTCATCTATTTCAGTCACTGATCAAACCCAAACACTATACAATTTACTGATCAAAACCCCAAACATTTTATTACAAATCCTGAACAACCAATTTATTATACAAATCCCCTAAACCGGGCCAATTTTATTTTCCTTTCAATCCAAAACCCAAACAGACCAAACAATTTTCTACAATCACCGATCAACCAATATCTAATTTAAAACGCCCATCAGACCAATTTATCTATCAATCACCGATCAGCCAAATCTAATTTCAATCACCCCATCAACCAAACATTTTTAAAACAGTCAAAGATCAGACCAATTTATCTATACAGTCAAAACCGGAAACAGACCAAACATCCTTTCAGTCACCCATTTAGCCCCAAAAATCTTTACATTTACACGATCAACCCAAACATCTATACAATCCCCCGATCAAAACCAATACTATACAATCCCCCGATTTTGACCAATTCCCTCTATAAAAACCCCAAACCCATTCAGGGCCAATCATCCTTTTCAAACACCGATAGACCAATTTTCTATCGTCACCCATCAAACCAATCCTTCCCCCATACAGTTTTTCCCACCGGGGGTCAGACCCCAAAATCTTTTTTCAATCAAAAACCCAAACCGACCAATTTTATTTTTATACAATTCACCATCAGACAATCATCTATACCCGTCCACCCATCAAAACCCCTCATCTATTCAATAAACCCATCAGGAACCCAAAAATCTATACAATCACCGATCAGAAACCCAAACTCTATACAATCACGGATCCAAACCAAAACATCAAAACATTCAAGGATCCCGACCAAAACATCTATACAAAACCCCCGATCAGACCAAAACATCCCATACAATTTACCGTTTAGACCAATCTTTTATACAATTTACCGATCGACCCCAAAAAATTAACAAACACCGATCAGGGCCCAATCTCTATACAAACCCGATCAACCCCCAAACATTATACAATCACCGATTCAGACCCCAAACTGATTACAATCACCGAAACAGAACCAAAACAACATACAAACCCGATCAACCAATCATCAATTTCAGGGCACTATCAGGGCCCAATTTATCTATTCCAATCCCTGGGGTCAGACCCAATCCTCCCTACAATCACCGATCAACCCAAAATCTCTACAATCACCGATCCCGACCAATATCTTACAATTTACCCATTTTAGCAAATTTATCTATACAGTCAAATGATCAGAACAATATCCCATACAGTCAACCCATCGACCCAAACATCTATACCAATCACCGATTCAGACCAATTTATTCCCAATTTCAGGGAAACCCATCGGGCCAATCATCTTACAATCACCGTTTAAAACCCAAACATTCCCATTTCAGTCCACCCGATCAAAACCAATCATCTTTTTACAATTTCCCGTATCCAGACCAACATCTATTTTCAATCGACCCATCAGCAAACCAACCCCAAACTTTTTTACAAAACCGGGCCGGATCCAAGAAACCCAAACTTTTTAATTTCAGTTTCCCCTGATTAGCCACTTTAATTCTTTTTTAAAATTAAAATGATTTAACCCAAATCTTTGGTTGAAATTTTAGTTCAAATTTTTTTAAAAGGGGGGCCCCCAATTTCCAGGGGGTTTTTGATCAAATTACGGGGGGATACTTTTTTCACTGGGGGGGTTAAAAATCGCCCGTTCAGGGGGGCAAAAAATTGGGGGGGGAAAAACCCCAAAACCCCTGATGGAAAAAATCAAATGGGGGTTTCCCCGAAAAAACTTTAGGTGGAAACAAGGAATTTTAAAATAAATTGATAAGAACCGGGAATTTTACTTAAACCGGCTACCTTCCCCCCAGATCCCCGACCGGTTTTTTACTTTTAATTTGACCCCCAGATTTCCCCAGGGTTTAAGACCCAAACACTAAAGACCCAGATCACGATCAGACCCAAACACTAAAGAAACCCTACCAAAAGATCAGACCCAATCACTATGACCCCATAAACAAAAAATCAGGAACCCCAAACACTAAAAGAGGGCCCGATCCAACATGATTCCCAAAACCCAAAACACTTTAAAGACCCGATCCCCAGATCAGGAACCCCAATTTACTTTAAAGGGTCCCCCATCCCCCAAAATCAGACCAATCACTAAAAGGGGCCCCTCAGAGTAGGGCCAATCACTAATGACCCGATCACAGATCAGACCAATCACTAATTACCTATCAAAAGTCAGACCCCCAAACATAAAAGACCCGATCAACAGACCCCCTCCTAATGAAACCCAATCACCGCCCAATTTAAATAATGAGCCCCTCATCACCCAACCCAATTTTTAAAAATGGGGTTTTTCCCCATCAACCCGACCAATCACTAATGAGTCAAATCACAGATCAGAACCCCAAAACAAATAATGACCCAGATCAAAAGGTCAGACCAATCACTTTTAAAGAGGGCCCCAAACACAGACCCAAACACTAATGAGGGCAAATCACAGATCAGACCAATCAATAATGACCCGATCACAGATCAGACCAATCACTAATGACCCAGATCACAGATTTAGACCCAAACACCAATGGGCCAATTTACCCGGGGCCTTTACTAATTTAGCCCGATTTACAGACAAACCAAACACCCAATGACCCAGAAACCCCAGATCAGCCAATTTACTTAAAGAGAACCCATCCAAAAAGGGTCAATCACTAATGATCCCGATTTACAGTTTAGACCAAACACTAATGGGCCCCAAACAAAGATCAAGACCAATCACAAAGACCCAAAACACAGATCAGAACAATCACTAATGAGCCCGATCACAGACCAATCACTAATGAGCCCAATCACAGATCAGACCAATCACTAATGACCCGATCACAGATCAGACCAATCACTAATGAGCCCGATCACAGATCAATCATATTTATCCCGGCACAGGGGGGGGGGGGGGGTAACCAATTTAAATAAAGACCCAAAAATTCCAAAAAGGGGCCCCTTTACTAATTTAGACCGATCACAGATCCCAACACTAATGACCCCGATCAAAGGGCCAATTTATTTAAAAGGGCCGATCACCAAAAATTTCCCCGGGCCCAAACACTAATGAGCCCCCAAAAAGGGCCAACATCACTAAGGGGGAAACCCATTTAATCCCCCTATGTTTGGGGCTGATGACCAAGGGCCAATCACTAAAAAGAGACCGGGTCACAGATCCCGGGGGGGGGGGGGGGGGGGGGGGGGCCCCCAAACAATTTAAAGAGCCCGATCACAAAACCCAAACACTAATGAAACCCGGTTTACAGATCAGACCCAATCACTAAAAAAGCCCGATCAAAAGGGTCGACCAAAAACACTAAAAGAGCCTGGATTTACAGATTTAGACCAATTTTTAATGGGCCCGATCCAGATTTAGACCAAATCACTAATGAGCCCCCGGGTTTATCAATCAGACCAATTCCCCTAATTTACCCAGGGTCACAGGGCCAAAACACTAATGAGCCCGATCAAGATCAACCAATCCCTTTTTTTAGGGCCCATCAAAAGATCAGCCAAACAAATAAAGAAAACCCCCCATCAAAAGATAGACCCAATCATTAATGAAACCCGGGTCAAGACCAATCACTATGAAACCCCGATACAGATCCCGACCCCAAAAAACTAATGGGGCCCCAAAACACCCGACCAACACTTTTTTGGGTCCAAAACACGATCAGACCCAATTTACTAATAGCCCGATCCAAAAGATCAACCATCACTTAAAGAGCCCATCCCCAGACCCAAACACTAAAGAACCAGATCAAGATCAGACCAATCACAATGAGCCCGATTCCCCAGATCAGGGCCAATCACTAAATTTTCCCGATCACAGATCAGCCCCCTTTACCCAAAGACCCCCATCACAGAACAACCAATCACTAATGGAGCCCGATCAAAGCCAATCACTAAGGGGGTAAAACCCCAGATCAGACCAATCACTAATGAGCCCGGAAATTTAAGGAACCGACCAAACACTAATGATCCCCCGATCCCCAGACCCCAAAACCCTAATGGCCCGATTACGATTTAGACCCAAACACTAATGGGGGGCCAAATTTAACAGACCAATTCCAACTAATGAAACCAGAATCACCAAAATCGGGGGAATCACTTTTAAAGGAAACCCCAAACACAGGGTCAGACCAATCACTAATGAGCCCGATCACAGACCCAATCCCCTAAGGGTCCCCAAAACACAGATCAACCCAAACACTAATAGGCCCCTTTACAAACCCGACCAAACACTAATTACCCGACACAGATTTAGACCAAAACACTAAAAACCCGATCCCCAAAATCAGACCAATCACTAATGAGCCCGATCCACAGATCAGAACCCCAATTTTCCCAATGATCCCCATCACAGAAACCCCCCCACAAATGAGCCCCATCACAGATCAAACCCCCAAACACTAATGAGCCCCAATTTTCCCGACCAATCACTAAAAGATCCAGATTTACAGATCAACCAATTCACAAATTTTAAGGGGCCCCGATCCCATTCAACCCAAAACACTAATGAGGGGGCCCATCACAACCAATTTACTAATGATCCAGATCACAGTTCCCGGCCAAATTTACTTTAAAGAGCCCCGTTTACCAAAATCAGACCCCAAACATTTAAATTTTTCCCGATCCAAAAGATCCCAACCCAATCATAAAGACCCGATTTACAGATCAGGGGCCAACCTAAGAGCCCGATACCGACCCAAACATAAAGAGGTTTAAATCACGTTTTTACCAATCCCCTAAAGAGCCCCCATCACAGATCAGACCAATCACTAATGATCCCCTTCACAGCCAAAACACTAATGAGGGGCCCATCCCCAGATCAGGGCCAAACACTAATGGGGCCCCAAACACAGGGCCAATCACTAAGATCCAAAAATCCCCAAATCAGAAACCAAAACCCCTAATGATCCCCGATCCCCAGATTCCCGGGCCCCAAACACTACTGAGCCCCATGACAGACCAATCACTAATGACCCAGATCACAGATTTAAAACCAAATCACAATGAGCCCGTTCACCCGATCAGACCAAAATTAAATTATCCCCGATTTTACGAAACAAGACCCCAATTCCCTTTTAAATTAAACCCATCTCAGGGGGTAGGGGCCCCCAATCACTTAAAGAAAACCCCCCTCAACAGACCAAAAACACCCAATTTACCCGAAACAAAAAAGGATCAGGGCCCAATTTATTAAATGGGGGCCCAAAACAGAAAACGCAATCACTAATTTAAATTTTCCCCCCCATCCCCAGTTTAGGGCCAATAATATTTATCCCGTTTACAGCCAATCACTAAATGGGGGGCCGATCAAAAGATCGACCAATCACTAATGAGCCCCAATCACAAAACCAATTTACTAATTTTATCCGAAACAACAGATCAGGGGGGCCCAATTTATAATGGCCACCCATCCCCCAGAAAAACCCAATTTACCAATGAGCCCCCATCCAGCCCCAATTTAATAAAAGAAACCCGATTTAACCCGATCAACCAAACACCCAATGGAGCCCGGGGTCACAGATCAGACCCAAACACTAATTATCCCCACAAGATCAGACCAATTCCACTAATGACCCATCCCCAGATTTAGACCAATTTACTAATGCCCCATCAAAAGAACCCAAAAAACTTAAAAACCCCATCACAGAAACAGGCCAAATCACTAATGTTTTCCCCCAAAACACCGACCAAACACTAATGAAAACCCGATAAAGATCAAACCCAAACAAAAAGGGGGCCCGATCAAAAATTAGACCAATCACTAATTATCCCCGGGCCCCAGATAGACCAATCACTAATGGGCCCGAAAACAGAACAGACCAATCCTTTAAAAGGGGGCCCCCGAATTCACAAAACCAATTCCCCTAATGATTTAAATCAAAAGATCAGGACCAAAACATAATGAGCCCAATCAAAAGACCAAACACAATGATCCAAAACAGATCAACCAATCAACTAATGAAACCCGATCAAAAGATCAGAAACCCCAAACACTAATGAGCCGATCACAAGACCAAAACACTAATTTATCCAGAAACACAAACAACCAATCACTAATGAGCCCAATCACAGATCCCGACCAACCCCTAATTTAAACCCATATCAAAATCAGACCAATCCCCTAATGACCCCCATCACAGTTCCCCAAACCAAAAACACTAATGACCCGAAACACAAAAACCAAAACCCTAATGGGCCCGGGTCACCGATAAAGGGCCCAAACACTAATTGGCCCGATCCAAGACCCTTTACTAATGAAACCAGATTTTCCAGGATTTTATGAAAACCAAACACTAATTATCCCCGGGGGTCAAAAGAAACCAAGACCAATCCTAAAGACCCCATCCCCAGATAGAACCTCCAAAACCACCAAATTTTTTAGGGCCCCAATTTCCCCAGATAGCCAATCACCCCAATGAGCCCCGGGGGTTCCCGGGGAAACATAATGAGTAAAACAAGATCAGACCAATCACTAATGACCCGATCACAGATTGAAACCCAAAACACTAAGAGCCCCCGATCACAGACCCAAACAATAATGGTCCCAAACACAGATCAGACCCAAAACACTAAGACCCATCCCCAGTTTTGACCAAAACAAATAAAAGAGCCCAATCACGATCAAAACCAATCACTAAAGAGCCCAAATTTACAGAATTTAGACCAATCACTCTAATGAGCCCGATCACGGGCCCTACCCAAACAATAATAGCCCATCACAGTCAGACCCAAACACTAATGACCCGATCACAAAACCCCAAACACAATTAGTCAAACCCCCGATCAGACCAATCACTAAAGAGCCCAATCACAGACCAAAACACTAAAGAGCCTGGGTCACAGATCAAAACCAATTTACTAATGGCCCGATTTCCCGATTAAAACCCCCTCACTAAAGGGCCCATCACGATCAGACCAATCACTAAAGAGCCCGATCAAGACCCGACCCAAAATAATGAGCCCCGATCACAGATTTAGACCAATCACAAAAGGGGCCCGAAAAACAGGGCCAATCATAATGAGCCCGATTTACAGATCAAACAAATAATTTGGGCCGTTTAAAAGTCCAATCACTAATGAGCCCCATCCAGATCAACCAATTTACTAAGGGGCCCGATCACAGCACCCAAACACAATGAGCCCCCATCACAGACCAATCACTTTAAAGCCCCGATCACAGCACAATTTAAAATAATTTAGAAAACCGGGTTTACAGTTTCCCAAACATAAATTTAGAAACCCCTTTACAGATCCCAACCAATCAATAATGAGACCGGAAAACACAGGGACAATCATTTTATTGAGCCCGATCAGACCAATCACTAATGAGACCGATCAAGGGTCAACCCCCTAATGAACCGATGACAGTTCCCAAACAAATAAAGAGCCCCATTTACAGATCAGAAACCCAAACCCCTAATGACCCGATCAAAAGCAAATCACTAATAGCCCCGATCACAGACCAAAACACTAATGAGGGCCCCCTTTACAGGGCCCAATCACTAATGAGCCCAATCACAGATCAGACCAATCACTAATGACCCGATCACAGATCAGACCAATCACTAATTTACCTTTACGATCAGACCAATCACTAATACCCAGGGTTTACAAAATCAGGGGCCCCAAAAAACAATGACCCCAGTTTACAGAACAAACCTTTTACTAATTGGGCCCCCAAAATACAGATCCGGGCCAAAACAAATATTGGGGGCCCAAACCCCAGGAACCAAATCACCCAATGGGCCCAAAAACACAGATAATTTACTAAAGAAACCCGATCACAGACAGACCAAATTTACTAATTAGAAACCCCGGTTTTACAGACCTAGTCACTAAGACCCAACACAGATCAGCCAATCATAATGACCCCAAAAATCAAAAAGATCAGAAAAATCAACCTTTTTAAAAGACCCATTTAAAAGATCAAACACTAATGATCCCCCGATAAACCCCCAAACAAAACCAATCAAACCTTTAAAGACCCAGATCACAAAACCCAAACAAAATTTTTTAAAGAGACCGATCACAGATCCCAATTTTCCCAATGACCCAGATCACAGAAACCCAATTTACTAATGAGAGACCCCGATCCCCAATTTTTTTAATTATCTAATTTTGGCCCGATCACAGACCAATCACTAATGAGCCCGATCACAGACCAATCACTAAAAGGAAACCCGAAAACAGTCCAAAAAACCATAATGAGCCCAATTTACAGAAACCCAAACAAATAAATGACCCAGATCACAGATCAGACCAATCACTAATGACCCGATCACAGATCAGACCAATCACTTAAAGACCGATCACGTCAGAACCCCAAACATAATTACCCCCATTTACAGATTTAGACCAATCACTTTAAAAAGGGCACCACCCGCAAAAATCCCCCTAAGAGCCCCTTAACCGGGGTCAGGACCCAAACAAAAAATTTAAAGAAACCCAGATCAAAAGGGTCGACCCCAAACCCCTTTAAATTGGAACCCCGATCACAGATTCCCCAATTTTATTAATACCCGGGGTCAAACCCATAATCACTAATTTAGACCCCAAAAACCCCCCAGATCAGACCAAAACCAAAAAATGAAGGCCTGATACGACCAAATCACTAATGGCCCGATCACAAGGGCCAAAACACTTTTAAAGGCCCGAACACAGACCAAACCCTAAAAAGAGCCCTTCACCGACCAATCAATTTAAAGAAGGCCCGATCACAAAACCCCAATTTTCCCAATTTAGGGCCCCGGGTCACAGGGTCCAAGACAATTTTTCCCCATTGAGCCCGATTTTCCCAGACCCAATCACTAATGAGAAACCCTCAAGACCAATTACTAATGACCCCATCAAAAGACCAATTCCCCCTTAAAAAACCCGATCACAGATCAGACCAATCACTAATGACCCAGATCACAGATCAGACCAATCACTAATTGGGCCCAGATCACAAAACCAATCCCCTAATATTTCCCGGGGTCACAGACCAATCAAATAATGAAGGGCCCATCACAGGACCAAACACCCAATGAGACCCATCAAGTTCCCGAAACCCAAACAAATAATTTACCCAGGGTCACAGATCAGACCAAAAACACTAATGAGCCCGATCAAGAACCAAACACTAATGAGACCCGAATCCCAGACCAATTTTTAATAATTTAGCCCGATCATGGTAAAAAAAAGTCAGAATTTTCCCGATTCCCCAACAAACAGAAGAACCCGGGCTGCAAAACTGGTTGGTTTCCTAGTTTGGGGGCCGTAACCCCAATCCAGCCCCGCGGGGGCCCAGACCCCCCGTATTCTATGAGGAGCCAAGACATTCAAAAGTAACTTCTGCAAAGTTAACAGGAGTCGGTAAAAGTTTTCTTCGTTTTTATTAATGCCTTTTGGGGCAAAACCCCTTTAAAAAGGGGGAAAAAAAATTTTTCTTAAAGGCAAAGTGGGGGAATTTTTCGGGGGGGCAGTTTCAAAGCTGCGGGGAAAAGGGGGCCCCGTCTTTGGGGGGTGCTACCCTGCCCACGTTCAGCCTACACTTGATGCCTCCAGAGGGGTTAAGGGGCTCTTTTTCTCTTTTTTAGGGGGCCTTTTTATTAATTTTCTCATTAGGCTTTTTTTTAACCCCCTAATACACAGGACATGGAGGGTGGAGGCTTTAATGATATCCTGGCCGGGGAGGGGGCTCCAGACCAGGGGCCTGAGCGGCGCAGACATCACTTTGATGTTGAGCATTAATAATTAGAATATAATACATGATGTTTATGGCTCCGTCAGCAGAGATCTCATGGCCTCCGGGGGGAGACGGAGGAGCAGAATTTATTATACACAAATATCTGGGATCTGTCCAGGCGGCGACGTTCCCACCGCCGCACACGTCCCATCTGGTCTCTACATGATACATGACATCCAGGGGGGTCCTCCCTCCCCCTTTTAAAAATGGGGAAGCATTTTTCCCGGGGGATCATTTTAAAAAAGTTCCCTCCGTGGCCTGGATCCAGCCGTCCCATTTCGGCCCCGCTCCCAAAGGGTTTTTCCCAAAGCCCCGGGAACCTGAACCAAGCGACTGCACCAAAGTCACCCGTGTGCGTCCAGAGGGGCCCATGAGGGAAAGGGAAGGGGCCCCCCTAAAAGGGCACCCGTGTGCGTCCAGAGGGGCCCGGGGAAGGGGGAAAGGGCCCCCGGCCCAAAGGTCCCCCCGGGGTTGGGGGGTCCCGGGGGGGCCCATGAGAAGGAAGGGCCCAGCTAAAGGTCACCCGTTTTGGTTTCCCCGAGGGGCCCCTTTTGGAAAAGGGAAAGGGCCCCAGCAAATTGGGTCCACCCTTTTTTTGCGACCCCCGAGGGCCCAGGGAAGGGGGAAAGGGCCCCGCAAAAGGGGCACCCCGGGGTTTGGGTCCCGGGGGGGCCCATGAGAAGGAAGGGCCCCGTTAAAAGGGACCCGGGGGCGTTCCAGGGGGCCCCTGAGAAGGGAAAGGGGCCCCCCTATAGGTCCCCACCCCTGTGGTCCTTGGGGGGCCCTGGAAGGAAAAAAAGGGCCCCAGCTATAGGGTCACCCCTGTGCGTTCCCGAGGGGGCCCCGGAAGGAAAAGGGGCCCCGGTAAAGGGGCACCCTTTTTGCGTCCAAAAGGGGGGCCCCTTTGAAAAGGAAAAGGGCCCCGCTAAAAAAGGGCACCCGGTTTCCCCTCCCAGAGGGGCCCAAGAAAAGGGGGGGCCCCGCCAAAAGGTTTACCCCTGTGCGTCCCAGAGGGGCCCATGAGAAGGAAAAGGGCCCCGTTAAAATTTTTTTCCCGTGTGCGTCCAGAGGGGCCCATTAGAAGGAAGGGCCCAGCTAAAGGTCACCCGTGTGCGTCCAGAGGGGCCCAAGAGAAGGGAGGGCCCAGCCAAAGGTCACCCGTGTGCGTCCAGAGGGGCCCATGAGAAGGAAGGGCCCAGCTAAAGGTCACCCGTGTGCGTCCAGAGGGGCCCATGAGAAGGAAGGGCCCAGCTAAAGGGCACCTATGTGCGTTTCCCGAGGGGGGCCCCTGAGAAGGAAAAGGGGGCCCCGTAAAGGT
>JAODAL010058336.1:0-22146 GCA_025379985.1 Phyllomedusa bahiana
CCAAACCTTAGATCACATACTAACCTTGAACACTTATAAGAGTAGGAATTTTGCTTGTATTGTGGATTTTTTTTTAAACGCTTGATCTCTAAACTAAAGCCTTTGAAAAGCATTAAAAAATTTGAGGTAACTTTCTGAGCCATAATATCTTGGTGTGTTATCTGTCAAGTTAAGATTTACTACACCTGTATTGTCTATGGCCTCCAGTCTTGCTCTTCTTAAAACCATCCTCATCTCCACTGCCCAGCTAGACCACCTCTATCCTCATAACTCCTCTGCCTCTCCCCTCTGCCCATCCCTTGACTGGCTATCCATTGCCCAGCAAGTAACCAACCATGACATACAAGCCTTTCTAAAATCTGTCCCCTCCATACATCTTTGCCTTAATCTCCAGATACCTGCTCTCATGCAATCTCTGCTCCTCACACAACGTCTCTCCTCTTGTTACTTCCTCACACAACTGTCTCCAATATTTCCTGTGCTTCCCCCGTACTCTGGAACTCACTACCACAACACAATAGACTTTCCTCCACCTAAAGTTACATAAAAAACCCCATCTTTCCAGTATAGTCTACAGCCTACAATTAACCTGCTGCCACCAAACTATAATCCAAACATTTCTATCACTCACCTTCTATCTCCTTTCTCCTCTATTGTAGATTGTAAGCCCTCAGGTGCAGGGTCTCCTCTCCTTTTTTTTTTTATCAGTGAGTTATTTAGTGCTTATATTGTATCTGTCCTAGTCTCATATTATTTATTGGAACCCCATTGTTTCTACAGCACTGTGGAATTAATAGTGCTAAAAAACAAATAATAATAAAAAAAAAAACTAAAGCTTGGTTTTGCAGAACAGCAGCAGGTCTGGATATTGTAGATTAAATATGGATGTGAAAGCTGTTGTCCACTAAAAAAAAATGTCCTAGCTTATACCTCTCCCAAAGTTAGGCACCTTTATAATGTACTTTTATTAAATTATGTTGCCAATTTTACATTAGCTGCTCGATGACAGAAAACCTAGAAGTTCTATGTTTCTTGACATACAGAAAACCACTTTGTGGAAAATCAGCAGACAAAAAAGGGATTTGACTTTTATTGGGACGTCCTTTGAATCCTCACCTCTTTGGTACTGTCTTCCAAGACTTTAAACATGAGTTAAGAAACAGGAGACATGCACTGAGATTGAGGTTAGGAGGAAAAAAGATATACAAAGCACAGCAAAGGATCTTGGGGCTTGTACTTGTACAGAGCAAAATAAAACAGCTTTCAGCTGTTATATATAGTGAAGGAAATAAGTATTTGATCCCTTGCTGATTTTGTAAGTTTGCCCACTGACAAAGTCATGAACAGTCTATAATTTTAAGGGTAGGTTAATCTTGACATTGAGAGAATATCCAAAATAAAATCCAGAAAATCACATTGTATAAATTATATAAATTTATTTGCATTTTGCAGTGAGAAAGTATTTGATCCCTCTGGAAAACAAGACTTAATACTTGGTGGCAAAACCCTTGTTGGCAAGCACAGCAGTCAGATGTTTTTTTTATAGTTGATGATGAGGTTTGCGCACATGTCAAGAGGAATTTTGGTAGATTCCTCTTTGCAGATCATCTTTAAATCATTACGATTTTGAAGCTGTTGTTGGCAACTCAGATCTTCAACTCCCTCCATAAGTTTTCTATCAGTTTTCTAGGAGGCTTGCTAGGGCACTCCATGACCTTAATGTGCTTCTTTTTGAGCCACTCCTTTGTTGCCTTGGCTGTATGTTTTGGGTCATTGCTGGAAGACTCAGCC
Organism: Phyllomedusa bahiana; assembly: GCA_025379985.1. NCBI lineage: Eukaryota > Metazoa > Chordata > Amphibia > Anura > Hylidae > Phyllomedusa > Phyllomedusa bahiana. The sequence goes on from JAODAL010058336.1 coordinate 1,792, forward strand.
ACAACCCATTTTTAATGTCCTGGTGGAAGGATGAAGGTTGTCACTCAGGATTTTACAGTACATGGCTCCGTCCATTCTTCCATAGATCTGGTGAAGTAGTCCTGTGCCCTAGGCAGAGAAACATCCCAAAACATAATGTTTCCACCTCCATACTTGACAGGGGGGACGGTGTTCTTTGAGTCATAGGCAGCATTTCTCTTCCTCCAAACACGGCGAGTTAAGTTAAGACCAAAGAGCTCAATTTTTGTCTCACCTAACCACAGCACCTTCTCCCAATCACTCACAGAATCATCCAGGTGTTTATTTGCAAACTTCAGAGGCCCCTGAAATTTTTGGGTTTTTGGCAGGGGGACTTGCGGGCATTAAGGTTTTAAAAACCAAATAATATGTTTCAAATTTTGGTGGGCCCCGGGCCCCTTTGAGATCTTTAAAAGTTCCCCCGAGGGGTTTTAGGTGTTCTCTCCCCTTCCTATGACAGGATACCCCAAAAGGTGAGATTTTGATGGTGCCCAGATCAATTGACGCCCTTTTTGATTTTTCCTTTTTTTTTACTATTGCCCCAAAATTTGTCTCCTTCTCCCCCGCTTTTTATTTTGGTTTTTGTAGCCAATTCAAAGCTTTGTGAGGTCTATGTCTTGTCCCGGGACATTTAGAAGTTTTTTGGTCTTGCCAAATGTTGTAGGGTTAGAGTCTACTGATTAATTGGTCTGGGACAGGAGTCTTTATAAAGGTGACTATTTAAGCGCTGTCTTTAAGCAGGTAACAAAGGTGATTTAGCTCTAACTGGTTGAGGAGCCAGAACTCTTAATGGTTTGGTAGGGGATAAAAATTTTCCTAGAAAATGAAATAATTTTAAATTTTATAAATGTGATTTTTTGGGTTTTATTTTGGATATTTTTTTCAATGTTAAATTAACCTACCATAAATTAAACCGTTCATTTTGTCATGGGGAAATTCCAAATCAGCAAAAGGGGTTATTAAAAAAATTTCCTTCCGAAAGATATTTAATAATTTTAATATAAAAAGAAGTGCTAAAAATTTTTAAATTTATATTTTTCTTTTTCAGGGAAAACATGAATTTAAACACTTTTACAAAGTAAAGTAGTCAGTGTCAGCTTTTTTAAAAACAGTTTTTTAAATTTGGGGGTCCTAAAATAATAAACAAAGCCCATCAATGTCTTAAAACCCTGGAAAAAAGTGGTACACTCTTTGAAATCACAAATTGGGGAACTTTGCTCCTCAATTCCTTTAGGGTCCCCCCAGACTTAATAGGGTTTAGTCCCGGACATGCTTGCCAGTCAGCCCTTTTTTTCTTTTTTTAGCAAGGCGTGGTCATCTTGGGGGTGTTTGGGGTCATTTTCTTGTTGAAAAATTTGCATCATTTTCCAAAAGGAAAGGGTAAAAGCTTGCCCTTAGATTAAGTAAATTTTGGATTATGGTTTTAATGAATTTTAGCTTCCCCCCAGCGAGACTCATGCAACCCAACCATGACACTCCCCCCACTGTTTTTCTGTAGACAAGACAACTTGTCTTTGTACTCTTTAAATGGGTTTCGCCAAAAAACTAACACATCAACCCAGAAATGGTTTTCCCGTTCCATGCCTTAGTCTGTTTGTATTTAAAAAACTGTGTGCGTTTTGCCTTGGTCTATCTTTTGAAGAAGTTTCCTTTTTGGGGGTGACAGCGGGGAGACAATTTTTTTGCAGGGTGCAGTGAAAAGGTTTGAGCAAAACGGATGGCAACACTCCCAAACGTTTTACTTGAAAGAAATTTGGATTTGACGCTAGCATGTGAACCAGCTTTTTGGGCTACCCTTTGGGGGCCTGTTCTGGTGGAACCTGTTTTTTATACTCTTGGGAGTTTTGCGCAGGGGAATTTCAGGGGTTTTGCAAAAAATCTGATGTGGGGATCTGCACTGAAGATGATGCTGGTGGTAGTTGTTTCCTCGGGGCACACTCTGTTGGTGGTCTCTCCCTCAACTTCCTGTGTTAGGTGGTATGTGAGGTGTCCTTGATGTGTGGTGCAGAAATAACAGGCAGGAGACAAATGGTTAATGTTTCAAATGCCATCAGAGGCTTCCTTTACTTCACACAGCAGTGGATTACTTTCAAGTTACATTTCTCTTCACCTAGTCCAAGCCACTCAGTAGACTCATTCAGAAGCAGTGATCCTCACAAATTAAGTCCCTTGCATAAATGCCTTCCAGAATTACAAACTGAAATATCTTCACAAAGTTGGGGGTATTGGGCCAGCTCAGAGGCTAAGTGGATCCCAAAAGGCATAAGATCTGGAGAGACTAGTATTACGTCATGAAGTCTACAGCATACAAAGTCCTGATTAGCCCAGCTGAGACCTTCTCCATTTAATTGGTTGTTCCTCTCTCTAAATCTACTCTACAGGGAAAGAAAGGGGTTAAAGCTGTGCTCTGCACCCAGGGACAGCATAGCCTTTGTCAGGGTAGCAAGATGGATTGCATCTCTCACACCGGCTGAGATAGATGATGATGATGATGATGATGATGAACTCCAGACAAGAGCTCACTGGAGAGAGACCCCCAGTGGAGAGACACAGAACACTAAATTTACCTCTCATATAACCTTCTACCCCCTTTCCTGAGTCTTTTTGTCATAGTTTCTCCCTCCATTAGCTCTTGAGTGGCAGAGACTGGTAACAATACTGCAAGGCAGCAGGACTATACACCTTTCGCAGACATATGCACAAGCTATTAGCTGAATACAGGGGTAAACTAGAGGTCAACAAACATTTGGTATAACACTTATAATAGCTAATAATAGTGCAATCAATACAATTATCAATAAACATTATTAACTCTTTGGTAGTGTACTGTACCAACAACTCCTGTAGACTACATTATGAGCATCTTTTCTGGATATGCCCTAACTATGAACAATAGGACCCCTTTTAACCCCTCCACTGCTCCCTTTGGTATATTCGATTTAAGGATATAGCAGAAAACAGTCTGTTCATTGAAGAGTTAACTTATAATAACTGTTAAAATATAATGACTACTTATAATTCCAGCATGACTTCATATGAAAGCTTTGTGGCCTCATAATCACAATTAGTCAAGAATGATGATGGGGTGATGTGAACTGGAAAATACTTTACTCAGCTTTTAATAATCTCATTAGAGAAAAGTGTAATGCAAATTAAGTTTTATGTTTTTGCTTGACATAAATAATAACTTAAAAAAATATTAATTATTTGAGCTCAATTGAAATTGATTTTAAAAGTACTTTTTTTTCAGAACTTTTTTAAATTTATCTTAACTGTTTCGCAATAACCCCACAAAAATGAAATTTGAAAGTTAATTTACCCCAAATCATAAAAAATGATTATTTAAAATGAAACCTTGTTTAACTGTAATAACTGTAATAAGGATAATATAGTACACAAAGTGCAAGATTAATGTTACATGTATTAATGTTTTTTATACATGTTCATGCGGCTAGCTTTGATTTAGCCGCAACGGCTATATTCACATGCAGCAGATTTCTGCAAAAGAAAATTCATTCCATTTACCGAATTATTGTTTAGGGGGAAAAGCACTTTAAATTTTCTGCAACCCAAAATTTTGGTAAATGAGAGTTTCAGAATTTCTTTGGAATACCTTTGGTGGTTGAACCCATCCAACCACAGAGATTTTTGTTAACAGCGTGTTTATTTTCTCTCTCCTGTAGTGATGAGCGATTGCGTCAACTATCGCATCGATTGAATGATACGCAATTACACCCCGATACCCGTATCCGATAGTAATAACCCGATGACCTTTAAAAGTCTAGGGGGAAAACCCCTTTTATTCTTACACCAAACAGGGGAGGAGAAGCTGGGATTAACATCCACAACAGTAAAATGGATATGGGCTACATTTTTAAACAAAAAAATTTGGGAACAAAGTCACAGAAAAAAACTCACAGACATTCCCTCTCCCTGTCCTGTACCCACAGCAGAACCCCTTAAACCTTCATGACCCACAAATTAAAAAGTGACAGAAGGCAGTATACTTGAACCACCATTTTTATTGAAACTGCACATTGACTGTCCCTGTCCAGGACCGCGCATGACCCTTAAATTCTACATGACACACAGATTAAAAAGCGCCGGAAAAAAGGAGTCTTCAACCACCAATTTGAGTTGAACGGACCATTGACGATACCTTCCCTAGACCGCAGTATGACCATAAACCTGTCTGACCATATATGTAAAAAGTGCCGGAAAAAGGAGTATTTTAACCACCATTTTAGTTAAACTGACATTGACTATACCGGTCCTGGCCACACATAGCCCCAAATCTGCATGAACCCCAGATTTAAAAAGTGCATGAAAAAGATCTTGAACCACCTTTAGTTGAACTGGACAATGACTATACCCTGTCCTGGCCACAGCATGAGGCTCAAACTCATGACCCCAAGATAAAAAAGTGCCGGAAAAACGGAGTCGTTTGAACCATCATTTTAGTTGAACTGGACATTGACTATTCCTGTTCGGGCCACAGCATGACCCTTAAACCTGTCCTGACCCACAATATTAAAAATGCTGGAAAAAGGATCTTTAATCACATTTTAGTTGAACTGGACATTGAACTTCTACCTGTTCTGGGCCACCAGCATGCCCTTAAACCTGTCTGACCCACAGATTAAAAAGTGCCGGAAAAAGGATCTTCAACCACCATTTTTGTTGAACTGCACAATGACGAACCTGTCCTGGGCCACAGCATACCCCAAACCTGCATGAACCCACAGAAATTAAAAAGTGCCGGAAAAAGGAGTCTTTCAACCACCATTTTTAGTTTGAACTGGACATTGACTAATACCTTTTGTCCCGGCCACAGCATGAGCCCCAACACACTGCATGACCCCCAGATTTAAAAAAGTGCGAAAAAGGAGACTTTTCACCACCATTTTAGTTGAACTGGACATGACTATACCTGCCTGGCTAAAGCATGAGCCCCAAAACCTGCATGATCCCCAGATTAAAAAAGTGCTGGAAAAAGGAGTCTTTGAACCATCATTTTAGTTGAACGGACATTGACTATACCTGTCTGGCCCACTGCATGAGTCCCCCAAACCTGCATACCCCCAGATTAAAAAAGTGCCGGAAAAGGAGTCCTTTGAACCACCGTTTTTAGTTGAAACTGGACATTGACTTACCCTGTCCTGGCCACAACATGACCCAAATCTGCATGACCCCCAGATAAAAAATGCCGGAAAAAGGAGTCTTGAACCATCATTTTAGTTGAACTGGACATTGACTATTCCGGTTCGGGCCACAGCATGACCCTTAAACCCTGTCCGACACCACATATAAAAAGTGCTTGGAAAAAGAGTCTTTGAATCACCATTTTAGTTGAACTGGACATTGCTATACCTGTCCTGGCTACAGCATGACCCTTAAACCTGTCTGACCACCAGATATAAAAAGTGCCGGAAAAAGAGTCTTCAACCAACCATTTTTAGTTGAATGCACATTGACTAATTCCTGTCCTGGGCCACAGCAGAGCCCCAAACATTCATGACCCACAATTAAAAGTGCGGAAAAAGAGTCTTTCAACCCCAGTTTAAGTGAACTGACTTGACTATTACCTGTCCTGCTACAGCATGAAGCCCCCAAACCTGCATGATCCCCAGATTAACAAAAGTTCCTGCAAAAGGAGTCTTTGAACCTTCATTTTAGTTGAACTGACATGTGACTATAACCTGTCCTGGCACTTGCATGAGTCCCCAAACCTGCATGACCCCCCAAATTAAAAAAGTTGCCGAAAAAGGAAGACTTTCAAACACCATATTAGTTGAACTGGACATTGACTATACCTGTCCCTGGGCCACAGCACTGACCCCCAACCTGCATGACCACCAGATTAAAAAAGTGCCGAAAAAATGAGTTCCTTTGAAACCACCGATTTAGTTTGAACTGACATTGACTTTACCCTTCCTGGGCCACAACAATGAGCCCCAAATCTGCATGACACCCCAGATTTTAAAAAGGCAGGAAAAAGGAGACATTGAACCACCATTTTAGTTGAATACTGGACATGACTATACCTGTCCCCGGGCCAAGCATGAGCCCCAAACCTCATGACCCCCAGATTTAAAAAATGCTGGAAAAAGGGGCTTTTTAACCCCCATTTTAGTTGAACTGGAAAATTTACATACCTTTCCCGAGCCACAGCATGAGCCCAAACCGATGACCCCAGATAAAAAAAGTGCCGGGAAAAAAGGGTTCTTTGAAACCCCATCTTTGTTGACGGGACATTTACTTACCTGTCCTGGGCCACGCGAGCCCCAAAAAAATGCATACCCCAATTAAAAAAATGCCGGGGAAAAAAGGGGTTTTCAACACCATTTTAGTTGAACTGGAATTAAATTTTCCCTTTTGGGCCACACATGACCCTTAAACCGTTACCCACGTTTAAAAAATGCCTGAAAAAGGAGCTTTTAACCACCAGCCCTTATGACGCACAACAAAAAAAGTCGTGGAAACAGAGTGCAAACAAGTGTGGGTTAAACCCTTTACTCCCTATACACATCAAGACCTGGGTAGCGCTGCCCCTGTATATGCGGGCCAATTTACTCCTTGGAAATGCTGGTGGGTTTACGTCCTGTTCCCCCCAGGTGCCCTTTTTCTTGGCATTATTTTTCTCGTTTTACTCAACGTGCTGGAGGAAATTGTCTCTGTTCTTTGTTCTCTGTCCGTGCTCCATACTCCATGTCCTCTGAATAACCTACATCTTTTCAAGACTTCCTGTACCTCCCTTGTACAATTCAGAGGAATATTTGTATCAGCTATTTTGTACATGCAAGTTTTTTAGTAGCTTAATTCTAGAAAACACATTTTGTTTCAAATAGGATGGAATCCCACCACATCTTTGTTTCTCTTTTTTTTTATTGTATTAAATGGGTTGTCTCACTGCAGGGATTACTAGCTATGTTAAAGATCTTGCAAAAAACAAGTCATTTTGCAGTATGTGTCCTTAACAGTGTCCTACCTATTCCTGTTTTTGACTACACCATGCCACATAAATTTCAAAACATCACCATTGAGCCACTCTTGACAATTGTGAAGAACAAATGTCTGTTAGAAACCACATTTTTTATAATAGGACCTGTAGTATAGCTGCATTTCACAGCAGCATGACCGAAAAAATTATAAAAATGACTTCTCAGCCACTGTTAGAAGCCACATTTCTGTTCCAAAGGACCATGATTATAGCTGTATCTCACAGCACAATGACCCCAAAACCATTGACAGTGCGAAAAATTCTAAAGATGAAGTGAGTAAATGGAATACGTTTTTTTCATGAAACCTTGTACAATTGGTGTTTTTTACAGTCTCCTCACTGCAAAGCCAGCAAAATGACCTTTTGGGAACTGAGAATAAAAATTGCAGTAAGAAATTATCATTTTAAAAAAAAGTTTTCAAGAGGACCATTTCTGTTTGAAGAGGAATGTGAAGTAGACCGGCAACTAATCGGTGACCTCGGCAATTGGGGCCACAACATTATCAGAGATCCATGCCTGATTCATCTTGATGAAAGTCAAACGATCCACATTATCTGTGGAAAGCCGGATGCGTTTGTCTGTAATGACTCCTCCAGCTGTGCTGAAAGTCCGCTCAGATAGGACGCTGACTGCTGGGCAGGACAACACCTCTATGGCGTGGCGAGCGAGCTCGGGCCATTCATCCATTTTGGATACCCAGAAGTCGATTGGGTCCGGAACATATCCAAAAATATCGGTGTTGAGATGCAGATAGTCGTGCACCATGATCTTAAGCCGGTCTCTGTGTGTTGTATGTGTGCCCTGCATTACATGCATTGGTGAGGTGGTAAATAAAGATTGCCAGAGGTCACCCATTAGGCTTCTGCCACAATGCCTGCTGCTGCTTGGCACTCTACTGCTGTCACGTTGCTGACGTTGTTCCACCGTGATATTTGAAGAACATGAAGCAGACGCAACAGATGTCTCCAGTTGATCAATCAGCATGGTCTCTAATTCCTGCATTTTACTCTCTATTTGGGTGGGTGGAAGGAAAGGGCTGAGTTTTGTTTTGTAACGGGGATCCAGAAGGGTGGCCACCCAGTAACTGTTGTTCATTTTGAGGGCCTTAATGCGAGGATCATGTTGGAGGAAATGGAGCATCCAAGCACTCATGTGAGAGATGGAGCCTTGATTTCCCAAGCCTCTGGGTCGAGGGGCACTAGCAAACTGATCTTCCTCATCTTCCTCCTCCGCCTCAAATCCGTGCCAACCTCTTTCCAAGGCAGGGACATCGGTAACGTCGGTGTCCAGGAATACCTCATCCTCCATATCCTCCGCTTCCTCCGGCACAGTTTTAACACAGCCCTGACTTGCCTCAGATGATGCACCCTGAGAGCTGAGTCACCGCCTTGCACTAGCCCTGGACCCCGAACCACTGCCTAATGAAAACCAATAAAATTGTGCCTCCTGGATTTGACGGAGAGGAAGGCTCCGTGTCCACATCTGTGTCCGTCTCCTCCTCCGTCGCTGGTGGGACCTGATGTTTCAGAGTGTCCAACGATCATTCCAGAACTAAGATCACCACAATGCTCATGCTGAAAAATGCATTGTCCGCACTGACCATTTTGGTGCCTTCTTCAAAACTGGCAAGGACGTTGCAGAGCTATTTCACCTGCCTCCACTCTCGGTGGCTCAACACCCCGAGGTCCGCACCGCTGTTTGTCAGGCCATGTGTCACTTCGTACTGCGTAATGGCATTGCATTGCTGCCACAATTGCTGGAGCATGTGGAGGGTGGAATTCCAGCGTGTTGCCATGTCAACAATGAGATGGTTGACGGGGAGGCCGAGCTGACGCTGCAACGCAGCCAGGCGGGACGAAGCAGGGTGTGAACGGCGGAAGTGTGAGCTCAGACCTCGAGCCTTCCTCAGCAGGCAGTCCAGACCCGGGTAGCGCTTTAGAAATTTCTGGACGACGAGGTTCATGACGTGTGCCAGGCAAGGGATGTGCTCCAGCCTACCGATCTTAAGGGCGGCCAGTAGATCTCGACCGTTATCGCACACCACCTTGCCTGGCACAAGGTTCTTGTCACCCAGCCAGCGCTTGGTCTCGTTGCGAAGAGCCGTCCACAGCTCCTGACTTGTGTGTTGATGGTCTCCAAGACAGATTAATTTCAACACGGCCTGGTTTCTATGGGCACGTGATGCCACCAAAGGACCTTGGGGGAAAGAACCCTGCACCATCCCTGTGGTTTTGAAGAGTGTGCGCCGAGCCTGAGAGCCACTGTTACCACCAGAGACATCCACCCAGCTCAGCCAGTGAGCTGTCACAGAGATATAGCGGCCTTGGCCGTGCTTACTAGTCCATGTGTCGGTGGTCAGATGACTTTGCCGGATGACAACGCGCTTGAAATTTTAGATGACACGTGGCTGGCCAGGGCAGGGACGGCTTTTCTGGAAAAGAAATGCCTGCTCGGCATCTGGTATTAGGAGCAGGCATGGGCCATGACATGGCGGAACCCATCTGTATCCACCAGACGGACAGGCAACATTTCCAGGCGAAAAGCCTGACAATGCCGACATTCAGGCTTTTGGCTTTGGGATGGTTTGGGTTAAAGTGTTTCTTCTGCTTCCAAACCTGGTAGACAGAAGGCTGGCTGCTAGATGGCGTGCAGGTCGTCAAACTGGCGGGAGGAGAAGGGGCAGGATGGGTCTCTGGTGGTGCTGGTGGTACTCGGGCGACGATGGAGGCTGAAGCAGAGGCTGATCCTTGATCATGACTCTGAGAGACATGGGCAGCTGAGGAACGCTTGGTGGTGGCGGAAGGAGGCGGAGACAGAGGGTGTGATAGTGGTTGGGAGCCCGGCATCGGTGTGGCCTTTTTTGGCCAAGTGTTCCATCCATTTCAACTCATGCATTCGCTGCATGTGACTAGACATGTTGGTGGTGGTTAAACACCTAAGATTCTTCTCTCTACTGATGCGTTTAGGGCAAAGCCAGCATATGACATTGCTGGTTGAGTCAGAGGCTTGCTCGAAAAAGGCCCAGGCTTGAGAGGTCCTGGACCTTTTTCGACGGCGATAAGCGAGGAGCGGTGTTTCCGCTGATCGTGGCTGGAGGAATAATCTCAGTGGACTTGTGCGACCGCCCTCTCCCTTTTTGAGGCAGGAGCCGTACTGACACTACCCCATCGTCTTCCTCCTCGTCCAGTGATGAAGCGCTCGCAAGCCAATTCTGCTGAAAAGACCATGTTGGATCCGCAATGTCGTCATCATCATCTTCAACACAGGTAACTTCTTCGTCCTGACATTCTGCATCCTGGAGCTGCGGGCTAAAAGCAACAGGCACTGCAAAGCGTTGCCGACCACCCGGGATTTTTGCCGATTGACCGGCTTCCTTCTCCTACTCTGATGGCATCAGCAATTACAAGTCAGAGCAGACAAAATCATCCTCTTTGGCCTCTTGATCTTTTGAAATGCCTTCTGACCCCAACCGCATTTTGTCATTAAAGAGGTCTTCAGAAAATGCATTATCCACAGTGGTGGGTACACGAGTTGACATTTGGGCTGCCTTCGCTTCATGTTAGACGGATGCTGACGATGCTGATGACGACATTTGTGGCCGTGACTGGGAGGACGAGGAGGTAAGACTGCTGGTTGCAGGTTGCATTAACCACTGAAGAACAGATTGGCGACGCTGTTTGTTACTGAGATTCCCAGGGCCCTGACCCAGCGATGACAGACCTGATGGTCCTGCAACCGACGATCCGCTGGCTTGTGTGTTGTTGCCAGCACTGGAAGGAGCACCTTCTCTCCTACACCCCTCTTTGCTCGCTTACCACCTGCATTTCGCTCCATGTTCAGAAAGATAAAAATTTAAGAAGGTATGGAAGAGTTTTTGACAGTCTCTTATTGAAAGACGGCAAATCACAGCTATTCTTAAATCCCTCTAATTTCCTACAGCCAACTAGGATTAGAAACTGAATTGTTTCTAGCGAATACCTGTGAAATGCGGTCTGGTGGAAGAACCGTAAGACAAAATCAACAGTGTTCTTCCTTCAGTCCCACGGGTTTACAACTGCCCAGTAGGACTAGGAATTGATAGTTTTCAACAAAATATCATACAAGTGCGCTATCTGCACCAAACTGAGATTCACCGAAAGCAATAAAAATATTCTGAAGTTACACGGATGAGAAATTGCGTTTTTTGCAGAAATGACAAACGAGAACAGTCACTAGAAAATTGTCGTACACACATCAAAGCTCTAACCTTGGGGGCCCCTACCCCCCTAACTGTGCTACAATCCCTCTCTGACCTTTTTCAACTTTGGACTGATTACGTTGTCCCTAAAGCATGGGTTTCACTGCAAAAGGAACAAACCCCATTAGATGTTCTCAAATGTTGGGATAGCCATTTCCCTTCTTCACTCTGGTCACGCTTAGGTTTCCTCTCAATTAACCAATTATTTCATGACGGGGGAGATATTAAAACATATACAGAACTCAAACTTCCTCCTAATACACCCAAGCTTCTCCTCTTTCATTACTTTCAACTTAGACATTTAACACAATCAATTAATTGGCCTTCTAATCTTTCTTCACCCTCGGTCTTCCATAACTTCCTCCTTAAAAAGGCTTAACATTAATATATCACTTGTTAGTTGATGGACAAGACACACATAAACTACCGACTATGATTAAATGGGATGGTGAACTATCTAAGACCTTTCCCATAGATTTGTAGAACGAAGCACATTCAGCTCCGTTGAAACTCTCCAAATGCTTGAATCATCTTGAGATCATGCGTAAAATCCATCTTCGCTGGTATCTCACACCTGTTAGGTTATCACATATCTACCCTAGCTCATCAAACCTTTGTTGGAAGCAGTGTGGCCAACTAGGCACAATGCTTCATGCCTGGTGGGGATGCCCCAATATTAAACATTTTTGGAAAACTGTCTTTTCATTTATATCTGAAATTACTGGATTTCTATGTATACCCACACCTGAGTTAGTTGTCTTAGACATAGGATTATCCGACATTCCCACATCCCTGAGAACAGTTTTTTTCCATGTCCTCATTGCTGCGCGATCCGCACTTGCCTCAGCTTGGAAATCACCTAGAATTCCAACACTTCCAGAGATAATTAATAGGGTTAACTTTAATTGCTCATGCGAACTGAAACTAACAGACCCTCCCCATGTTTGCTTAAAGAAAAGATACTCCTGGGAACCATGGCTTGCTTCAAAATATAATACCAACAACTTTAGTTGATACACCTCTTCCACATTAGACGTGTCATTAAACTAGTATACACTCGTGGTGCACTTCAATCTTCGCATATCTTGTTCTGTTTTGTGCTTTTCCTGTTGTTACGAGTACATGTAAGTGATATTTGTTACTATGTCATTTCTGTATCCTACCATTGCACTTTTAATTATGACTAATAAACTTATGTTTAAAGAAAATTGTCGTACAACGTGGCTATTTGAAAAAAAAACTAGGGCTGTACCACGTGCGATACAGTTATTTAAAAGTTATACGGATAACAAACGGTGGGTTTTGCACCTATGAAATACACCAACAGTAACTACAAAATTTCTGTATCCAAATTTAAGTACAAGGTGGCTATTTGAAAAAAACTGGGGTGAACCAAAGTACAATACAGCTTTTTAAAAGTTACACGGATAAGAAAAGGTGGGTTTTGCACCAATGAAATACAACAGCAGTTACTACAAAATTTCTGTATTCAAATTTAAGTACAAGGTGGCTCGTTGAACAAAACTGGGCCGCACCAAAGTGAAAAACAGCTATTTAAAAGTTATATGGATAAGAAAAGGTGGGTTTTGCACCTATGAAATACACCTGCAATTACTAGAAAATTTCTGTATCCTAATATAAGTACAAGGTGGGTCTTTGAACAAAACTGGGCTGCACAAAATAAAAGGTACAATTTCACCTCAGGTGTGAGGTGTGCTGGCCAACAACTGGTAAAAAAAAAAGCCATTTCAAAGCACTCTCCTTTCAAAAGCCGGCCTGCCTATCTGTCTGTGTTCGCCCGCACCCTGTACAGCGCTACAGCGCTAGATGCTTCTTTAAAAGTCTCTGTCTAACTAGCTAAGAGCTGAAATTCTCTAATCTACCTATGCTCTAAGGTTCACAGCTAAAAGCATAGTTGTCTGTATGAATAAAGAGAACTGTTTATCTGAGCTGTATTGAGAGAGACCTAGCACACGTCCTGCTCTAGTGAGAGACACTGAAACACTGATGATGGACAGGAAACGCTGTTCTATGCAAAACAAGGTCATGTGATTTTTCCAGCCAATGACAACCATACACATCACAGTCATGACGTCGCACACCCAGCTCACCCTGCTCTATGCTCTAAGCTGATTTGCTGGCCGCCAAAATGACAGAAAGCGGCGAAAATAGCACGATAGTAATATATTATGTGCAGATTCTCACCTAAAATATCGAGTGATCGGAAATTTCCGAACAACCTAAAAACCATGCTGATTTCAACTTTGTCAATTACTCAACCCTACTCTCCTGCCTTCCAAGAGCTATAGTTTTTTTTTTTTTATTTCTACATTTATGTACGAGGCTAGTTTTTGCAGGACAAGATGTAGATTTTGATGATTCTATTTACTATTCCATGCAATGTCCTTGGAAGCCCTCCAAACACTAGGCGGATCGAAGTTCATTTTCCCATCTTTTTTCAATGTATAATGCACCTGAATGTATGAAAACGGTTTTTGTTCATTCATAAATGGTGTCTAAAGTTCATTGCACCTCGCCTGTGTGTTCGGCACATTACAGAACTTAGGCACAAAAGTAATGCGGCAAACGTGTAAACGCTATAGATAGGCTGGAGAAAAGTCATTAGAATAGCATGTTAGTGAATAGAAACTATGGCACTGATCTTGCTTGGTAGACCACAGGTCCCAGCAAGACCTGTGGTGTGCTGGCACTTGCTGTATGTAGAATAAAGGGTGAGAGCAGCAAAAATAAATTTCCAATTTAATGTAGTAAAAATTTAACATTTAAAAATCTGAACAACATAATCAGTGGGTTATTTAATGTAGAATTATTTTTAGATTCTTTTAATCTTAAATACATTTTATCGGATATATTTTTATATTTTTAGGATATTATATAATTTTATATGATTACATTTTGTATTACATTTAAATAATTAAATTTTAAATAGTTTGATAATTATTAGAAATTACTTTTTATTAATGTACTGGTGTAAGTTGAGAGATATTGGACATTTTTTCCCTAACAGCAAATCCAGCTCCACTTCGACTCATCAGGCTCAGGCAGACCACAGTAAAATACACTCACCGGCCACTTTATTAGGTACACCTGTCCAACTGCTCGTTAACACTTAATTTCTAATCAGCCAATCACATGGCGGCAACTCAGTGCATTAGGCATGTAGACATGGCCCAAGACAATCTCCTGCAGTTCAAACCGAGCATCAGAAAGGGGAAGAAAGGTGATTTGAGTGCCTTTGAACGTGGCATGGTTGTTGGTGCCAGAAGGGCTGGTCTGAGTATTTCAGAAACTGCTGATCTCCTGGGATTTTCACGCACAACCATCTCTAGGGTTTACAGAGAATGGTCCGAAAAAGAAAAAACATCCAGTGAGCGGCAGTCCTGTGGGCGGAAATGCCTTGTTGATGCCAGAGGTCAAAGGAGAATGGGCAGACTGGTTCGAGCTGATAGAAAGGCAACAGTGACTCAAATAGCCACCTGTTACAACCAAGGTGGGCAGAAGAGCATTTTCTGAACGCACAGAAACGGCGAACTTTTGAGGCAGATGGCTACAGCACAGAAGACCACCCCGGGTGCCACTCCTTTCAGCTAAGAACAGGAAACTGGGGCTCCAAATTTGCCCAAGCTCATCAAAAAATTGGACAGTAGAAGATTGGAAAAACGTTGCCTGGTCTGAGAGTCTCGATTTTTTTGCTGCGACCATTCGAATGATGGGTTTTTCAGAATTTGGCGTCAACAACATGAAAGCATGGATCCATCCTCCTTGTATCAAACGGTTCGGGCTGGTGGTTTTGGTGTCATGGTGTGGAATAATTTTCTTGGCACTTTTTGGGGCCCCTTGGTACCAATTGAGCATCGTTGCAACACCTTGTTGAATCTATGCCACGAAGAATTGAGGCAGTTCTGAAGGCAAAAGGGGGTCCAACCCGTTACTAACATGGTGTACCTAATAAAGTGGCCGGTGAGTGTAGGTCTGCCTGTTCGAGCAGTAATGCGCCTAGTTTTGCCAAACCACATTCATATGTGTGTCTTATATTACGAGTGTGGTGCAACACCCCTCCAGAACGCAGTGTTTTGTTTTTTTAAATGTGGTATGGAGTTTTCCATAGCTGTTGATGTTATCCAAATAAGTACAACTTCAGAGATTTATACTTTTTCCACATCCAAGTAAATAGAATGGAAAATTATATTGTACAGCTTCTTCATTTATGAAGAATAAGTTCCAAAGTTGCCAGCCCAAATTTCCAATTCTTAAAATATATAAAAAATGCTGATAATGTATGAGAGGAAAAAAGAGATTAAAATTGTTGGTATCAACCATTGCTTACAAGAATCACAGAATTTCTATCTACAACAGTTCAGTTCATTAACGTCAAATAGATGAATAGCGATTATACAAAGGTACTTACATAATCAGATCAACCTGAAATAAACACAAAAAACTGAGACCCCAAAAAATTGTCATCTTTTTATAAATGTGTTATAAAACAGTGAAGTAAGTGTATTAAATATATAGTGTAAAGAAGTAAAAAAGTGATGTGTGTGATGTATTTCTTATACAGGAGTATCCCAGATCCTGCACTTTTTAGGACTGGGAAGAATTTATGGACATTTTCCTTTGTTGGGGTTTTAAGTAATTGGACTTCTATGCAGAAGTAGCAAAGATTAACTTGGCCGATGACATACCATGACATCGCAGCAAAGAAAGTTATCTCAGCAATGTTTTGTGAAAGCTTTCTTTATCTAAGTGCAGATAACATGGGAAATATGGCGGCGCAGTGTTCAGCACAGTTCCATTGCATTGCTGGGGTCTTGGGTTCAAATCAACATCTGTAAGGAGTTTATATGTTCTCCTTGTAATTGTGTGGATGTCCTCTAGTTTCCTCCAGATTACATACAGACAGGTTAATCTGACATTTAGACTGTAAGTCCCAATGGGGACAGGAACAAATGTGAATAATGACAATTAGTGATGAGCAATTATGTTGACTATCGTCATCGGGTCGATGGTCGATAACGGCAATAACTAGTGTTGAGCGATTATTATCGACAAAGTTGAAATCGGCAGTTTTTATGTTGATCGAAATTTTTAGATCATGCGATAATTTAGATTAAAATCTGTGCATCATCTATTAAGATTACGCCCTTTTCGGCGCTTCCTGTCATTTTTGGGGGCCACAAATCAGCTTACAGAATGAGCAGGGTGAGATGTGTGTGCGACGTCATGACTGGGATGTTATGGTTGCGATTGGCTGGAAAAATCACATGACCTCGTTTTACATAGAAAAAGCGTTCCTGTTCAGCCTTAGTGCCTCTCACGTCTCAGAGCAGAAGGACGTGCGCTCTGCTTGTTTTCCAAACAGCTCAGCGAAATTATTTTATTTCTTCACAGAGAAACCTTACCATTAGCTTTTGATCCTTACAATTTAGTAGATTAGAGATTGGAAGATTTTATTAGTTAGGGAGAGAATTTTAAAGGAGCATCTACCGCTGGTAAGTCACGGGGGGGCGCGTGAGGGGGGGGGGCCCCCAGGCGAACACAGACAAGCTCTATAAAGAATATGGGATAAAGTTCACCAAGACTTAAATGTAGACATTGCACTGCAATAGCTTTATTATTAAACATTTTCTATGGAAATATTTCCTGGATATTGGGCACCTAAACTTATAGGATACACATCTTTCTAGTAACTGCAGGGCTCTTTGTTAGGTGCAAAACTCCACTTTTATTATCAGTATACATTTCAGATAGGTTCATTTTCAATTTTGCCCATTCCACCTTTGTTTGATATATCCACCTTTCACTTAAAATTTTAATCCAGCAGTTTTATAGTCACCACAGGTGAATTGAAAAAGGGGCCAAAAATATCTTGTATTATACGAACACATAACAGATATTTTGTTTTTTGACTTTGGCGCACTACAGCTTTGTTCATTGAGGCAGCTTGCACTTAAATTGAATGCAGCAATTTTATAGTCACCACAGGTGAATTGATAGGTGCCAAAAATACCTTTTTATTAAGCGAATACAATTTTAGATACGTGTTTTTTCCCCTTTTGGGGCAGGCCAGCTTTGTTTTATAGATCTACTTTGCAGTTAAATTTGAATCCACAATTTTGATAGTCACCACAGGTTGAATTGAAAGGTGCCCAAAAATACCTTTTATTATCCGAATACATTTCAGAAACGTGTTTTTTTCACGTTGGAGCAGGCCAGCTTTGTTGATAGAGCTACTTTGCAGTTAAATTTCAAAACAGCAATTTTTATAGTCACCACAGGTGAATTGATAGTGCCAAAAAATAGCTTTTATTATCGCAATACATTTCAGATACGTGTTTTTTTCACTTTGGGCGCAGCCAGCTTTGTTGATAGACTCACTTTGCAGTTATATTTGAATCCAGCAATTTTGTTTTGATTTGAGGGATTTGAGAATAGCTGTGATTTGGCCGTCTTTTAATAAGAGACTTTCCAAAACTCTTCCATACCCTTCTCAAATTTTTATATTTCTGAACATGGAGCGAAATTCAGGTGGTAAGCGAGCAAAGAGGGGGGTAGCACATGGAGGTAGAGGTACGAGGAGGGAAAGGGGCTCCTTCCAGTGCTAGCGACAACACGCAGCCAGCGGATCGTCAGTTGCAGGACCGTCAGGCCTGTCATCACTGGGTCAGGGCCCCGTGAATCTCAGTAACGAACAGCGTCCCCAAACTGTCCTTCAGTGGTTAATGCAACCTGCATCCAGCAGTCTTACCTCCTCGTCCTCTCAGTCATGGCCCACAAATGTCGTCATCAGCATCACCAGCATCCGCCCAAACATGAAGCAGCCCAAATGTCAACTTCGTGTCCCCACCACTGTGTAATCTATTTTCTGAAGCCCTCTTTGATGACAAAATGCGGTTGGGATCAGAAGGCATGTTAAAAGATCAAGAGGTCAAAGAGGATATTTTCTCTGCTCTGACCCCCAGTTACTGATGCCATCAGAGGAGGAGAAGGAAGCCGGTCAATCGGAAAAAATCCCTGGTGTCGGCAACGCCTTGCAGTCCCTCTTGCTTGTAGCCCGCAGCTCCTGGATGCAGAATGTCAGGATGACGAAGTCACCTGTGTTATGATGATGATTGACGACATTGCGGACTCCTTTTTTCCAGCACTTTTTTAAATGTGGGGGTCAAGCAGGTTGGGGCTCATGCGTGGCCCAGGACAAGGGTAGTCTATGTCCAGTTCAACTAAAATGGTGGGTTGAAAGACTCCTTTTTCCGACACTTTTAAATCTGGGGGTCATGCAGGTTGGGGCTCATGCTGCGTTCCAGGACAGGGATATTCAATGTCCAGTTCAAGTAAAATGATGGTTCAAATCATACTGCCTTCTGGCACTTTTTAATTTGTGGTCTTGCAGGTTTAAGGCTCATGCTGTGGTGCAAGACAGGGATAGTGAATGGTCTGTGATTTTTTTTCTGTGGCTTATATAACCTAAGTGTGTTGCCTAAGATGTAGCACGTATCCATTTGACTGTTGTGGATGTTAATTCCAGCATCTCCAGCCCTGTTTGGGTGTAAGAATGAAGGTGTTGTTGCTCTCCCATAGACTTTAATGGTCATCGCTCATAATCGACCGCTCACTATCGACTATCTTGTCGATGATGGTCGACTATCGACCATCGACCGATGTCGATGGTCAACGTAATCGCTCAACACTAGCAATAACCAATAAGATATTCGATGGTCGATGATAGATTATCACCGATGACCATTAAAGTCTATGGGAGAGCAACAACACCTTCATTCTTACACCCAAACAGGGCTGGAGAAGCTGGAATTTACATCCACAACAGACAAATGAATACGTGCTACATCTTAGGCAACACACTTAGGTTATAAAAGCCACAGAAAAAAACTCACACACCATTCACTATCCCTGTCTTGTACCACAGCCTGACCCTTAAACCTGCATGACCCACAAATTAAAAAGTGCCAGAAGGCAGTATTATTTAAACCATCATTTTACTTGAACTGGAAATTGAAAAATCCCTGTGCTGGAACGCAGCATGAGCCCCAAAACTGCATGACCCCCAGATTTAAAAGTGCCGGAAAAAGGAGTCTTTCAATCACCATTTTAGTTGAACTGGACATTGACGATATCTGTCCTGTACCGCAGTATGACCATTAAACCTGTCTGACCCACAGATTAAAAAGTGCTGGGAAAAGGAATCTTTCAACCACCATTTTAGTTGAAAACTGGACAAAAATTAAACTAACTGTCCTGGGACCGCAGTATGACCATTAAACCTGTCTGACCCTCAAATTAAAAAGTACCGGGAAAAGGAGTCTTTGAACCACCATTTTAGTTGAACTGGACATTGACTTTACCTGTCCTGGACCGCAGTATGACCATTAAACCTGTCTGACCGCCAAATTAAAAAGTGCTGGGAAAAGGAGTCTTTGAACCACCATTTTAGTTGAACTGGACATTAAATATATCTGTCCTGTACCGCAGAATGACCTTTAAACCTGTCTGACCCACAGATTAAAAAGTGCCGGTAATAGGAGTCTTTCAACCACCATTTTAGTTTCACTGGACATTGACTATACCTGTCCTGGGCCACAGCATGAGCCCCAAACCTGCATGACCCCCACATTTAAAAAGTGCCGGAAAAAGGAGTCTTTCATAGAGATGGGCGAATTTCCCGAATTCGTTTCGTTCACTTCGCCGAATTTCTCGGCAAAAAATAACTTCGTTCCGAATTACTTCGGCAGAATCACGTTAAAAAACAGCTATTTCCAGGCTGCACAGAGCCTGCAGGGTGCTGTTGAACGTTGTGCCATGCTTAAATATGCAGAGGGAGCTTGGTTTGGTCTTCATACAATGTTTGTTTTAGTATGACACGCACATGACTGCCGCCGCTCTTAGAATCGCTTCACTATAAAATTCCCTGGGCACTTAAGAGGGCAAAACTGACCAAAAAACTGAAGCGGGAATGTTGCCTGATAAGTCATGCCAGAGAAAGCTGGAAAAAAACAAGCGAAGCTCAGGTGGCAACATTAGTGACAGGTGGGGGGTGAAAAGGCGGGAGCCCCAGCACATGGA
>JAODAL010058337.1:0-22146 GCA_025379985.1 Phyllomedusa bahiana
GGAATGGTGCAGGGCTTTTTCCCCCCCAAAAGGGTCCTTTTGGTGGCAAAACTTGCCCAAGAAACCAGGCCTTTGTTGAAATTAATCGCCCTTGGGAGACCATCCACACCCCAGGACAGGGGGGTGTGGACAGCTCTCCGCAACGAAAACCGAGCACTGGCGGGTGACAAGACCCTTTGTGCCGGGGAAGGGTGGTGGGGCGAAAAAGGGCAAAATCTGTTTGGCCCCCCCTTTAAAGATTGGTGGGCTGGAGCACACCCCTTTGCCTGGCACATGTCATGAACCTTGTCCCCGGGAAATTTTCTAAAGAGCAACCCGGGTCGGACTGCCTGCGAAAAGGGCCTAAAAGGTTTTCCAAAGTTCGACTTCCGCCTTTCGCACCCGGGCTTCGCCCCCTTTGCTGCGTTGCAGCGTCAGCTGGGCCCGGGCCCCGGCCCTAAAACCGCCCTCATTGTGTTTTTGGAAAAAGGGCTGGTTTCCCCACCCCCAAAATGCTCCAGGTTTGGTGGAAAGCCAGCGCAATGCCTTTTACGCAGAACAAAAAGGAACTTTGGCCGACAAGCAGGGGTGGGGGACCTTGGGGTGTTGACCCCAAACCGAGAGTGGGGGCAGGTAAAAGAGCTCTGTCCCCAATCCTTCCCTTTTTAAAGAAGCCACCAAAATGGTCAGTGCAAAAAAAATTCCCTTGTCGGGAAGAGCATTGTGGTGATCAAAATTTTTGGAACGATTTTGGGAAAACACTCTGAAAAAACGGGCCCCGCCAGCGAAAGGAGGGGGAACGACACAGATGGGGAAACAGGGACCTTTCTTTTCCGTCAAATCCAAAAGGCCCGCAGTTTTCTAAAATTTTAAAAGGGTTTTTCATTGGGCAGTGGTTTCGGGGCCCCGGGGGCTATTTCAAGGCAGCAAATCAGCTCTCAGGGTGCATAAACTCAGGGGCAATTTCCAGGGGTTTTTGTTGAAGCGGCCGGGGGGAAGCGGGGGAGGAATTTTATTTCCTAGACACCGACTTAAACCGACGTCCCGGGCCTTTTGGAAAAAGGTTGGCGGAATTTGGGGCGGAGGAGGAAGATGGGGAAGTTTCATTTTTGCTAGTCCCCCCCTTCGGCCCAGAGGTTTGGGGAAATAAAGGGCGCCCTCTCTACATGAGTGTTTTGGATGCCCCCCTTTTCCCCTCCAAATGATCCCGATTAAGGCCATAAAAAAGAACAAACAGTTATTTTGGGTGCCCCCCTTTCCTGGACCCCCGGGAACAAAACAAAACTCAGCACTTTTCCTTCCAGCCACCCAAATAGAGAGTAAAATGCTGGAAATGGAGCCCCTTTGCGGGAAGGGATCAACGGGAGAAAACTGTTTTGGTCTGCTTAAACCATTCCTCAAAGTCCCCGGGGGAAAAAACATCAGCGACGGACAGCAGTAGAGTGCCAAGTACCTAAATGGCACAGCAGATAAAAAAGGGGAGAAGCCCAATGGGAAAAACCCGGGAATTCTTTTTTTTACCCCCTCACCAAAGCATGCAAGCAGGGCACACATCCAACACAGAGAACCAAACTTAAGATCAAAGGGCACCAAATATCTGGTCCCCAAAACTGATTTTTTTTATTTGTTTTCCCGGGCCCAATAAACTTCGGAAACCAAAAAGGATAAATGGGCCCCCCCACCTCGCCGCCACCCATAAGGTTTGTCCGCCCAGCCCGGCATACTGAGCCAAACCCCAGGGACAAACTTAGGAAATCTTAAAAGACAAAAGCCCTTTTCCGGGTTTCCACAGATTAAAGTTGGGTCGTTTAACTTTCATCAAAATGAAACAGGCATGGATCCCCTGATAGTTGGGGGGCCCCAATTTCCGAGGGTTTAAACCCTTTTGTTTTCCCGGGCTTTTCACCTTTCCCCTTCAAACGAAAAAGGTCCTTTTTGAAAAAAATTTTTTAAAAATTTAACATTTCTTACTGCAATTTTTATTCTCTTTTTCCCCAAAAGTTCATTTTGCCTGGTTTTCTGTGAGGAACGAAAAAAACAGCAAGGTTTTTTATTACAACACCGGGGATTCCATTTACTTACTTTATCTTTTTTGAAGTTTTCCCCCATTTTAAAAAATTTTTTAGGTCAGGGTTTCTGGGGGAAAAAAGCTATAATTATGGTCCCTTTGGAACAAAATGTAGCCCTTTAAGTGGCATTTCCCCCCATCACAAATTTTTTAAAAGTGCTGAAAGTCATATTTTAAGGGGGATTTTTGGGGTGTTTTTCCAAATTTTTTTGCTTTTCCCCCAAATTTTTCAGGGGGGTTATTTTTTTAATTTTTTGGGGGCCTTTGGAACAGAAAAATTTGGGCCTTCTTTTAAATTGGGATTTCCCCCTCACAAATTTTTAACTGGCTGGAATTTATTTTTTTAATTTTTTGGGCATGCTGCTTTGAAATGCCCGCAATAATAAAAGGTCCTAATTTTATAAAAAAATTGTTTCTAACAGACCCTTTTTTTTCTTCACAATTGTCAAGAGGGGGCTCAAGGGTGATGGTGGTCAAACAGGAATAGGTAGGACACTGTTAAGGAAAACTATTTCAAAATGACTTTTTTTTTTAAGAACTTTTTAAAAAAGCTAGCAATACCCGAATTTAAACAACCCATTTAAGACAATTAAAAAAAAAAAAGAAACAAAGAAGTGGTGGGATTTTCCCTCCAATTTTAAAAATTTTTTTTTGTTTCTAGAATTAAACCAAATAAAAAACTTTCATGTTTCAAAAAAAGCTGGTAAAAAAAAAAAGTCCGAATGTACAAGGGGAAGTACGGAAACTTTACCAATGTAGGTTTTTAGAGGGGGAAATTGGGGTATGGGGCAGCGGAAGAAACAAAAACAAAACAATTTTCCTCCAGGGACTTTAGTAAAATGAGTAAAAGAAAGCCAAGAAAAAGGGCACCCCGGGGGGGAACAGGGGCTTAACCCCCCAGTATTTTCCAATTTAACCCCAATTTGGGCCGCACTCATTTTCGGAAGGGGGAAGCGGGAAACCCGGTTTTTGACGTGTACTGAGGAAGGGTTTGGCTTCCTCACAATTCCGCCTTTCCCCCGGGGTTTAGCCCCCACTGTTTTTTGTTGCCCCGGGGGTCATAAGGGCATTTTTAAACCCGGGTTTTAAAAAGCGGAAAGGTAGCCCCGGGGGCTCACCCACCCCCCTGTAACTCCGGCCCTGGCAGCTGAAACCCGCGTTTTTAAAAATGAAAAGACGCTAGCCCGGCACTCACCGCACCCACTTTAAAATCCCGGCCCTGGCCCGCTGGGCCCCCCGTGTTAAAAGATGGCTTTACGGCAGACTGGCTCTCACCCTTAAGGGGGAATCAGGGGAGCTTCCCAAAATTTTTCCTTTAAAAAATCAGATTTTTTAAAAAAAGGGGATTTCTGTGAGGTTTAAAATATTTTCAAAAAGGGCCCAGGGGGGAAACCCCAAAATTGGGACAATCTGAGGCTTAACATTTTTTTGGGGCGGAGGGCACTATGGGGCCCCATCATTTTTTTCTCCAGGGATCTGTCCCTAATAAATTTAAGAAGGGGGGAAAAATGAAAACCCTTGAATTGATTGGCTGAATCCCCCTCAGAACCAGGAGGGCAAATGTCTTTTTCCCAATAAGAAGTGTTTTGGGGGGGAAAATTTTGGGCATTTTTTTACTTAAGGGGTGTTGGGGGGAAAGAATTAACACATTTTACACTGTAAAAAAAAAACCTTTAAAAACGCAGGGGGGGGTTTTATGTTTTTTTGTTATCACACTTTAAAAAAAAAGCAAAATGAAAAATAAAAGTAAAAATATAAATAAAAATTCCCTAAACTTCTGTAAAAAAAAATTTCCCGTTTCCCCAAAAAAAAATATAAAAGACATTTACTGTAAAAAAAATTAACATATTTCCAAAATTTTGTGAACTGTGGGTCCCAAAAGGTTTTAGGGGTCATTCTGGGGACAGGACAGATATAAATCAATGTCCCAATTAAACTAAAAATTTTTGGGTTTAAAGACCCTTTTTTGCGGGGACTTTTTTAAAACTGGGGCTCATGCAGGTTTTGGGGGTGATGCTGTGACCCAGGGCAGGTATAGTCCCAAATATTTCCAAAGGGGTTTAAAACCCTTTTAAAAATGGGAAAAGGTTTCAAAGGGCTTTTCCCCTTTGGTTTCCTTTTCCCACACTTTTTAATTTGGGGGTCAGACAGGTTTTTGTGGGCAAAACCCGCGGGCCAGGACAGGTATAGTCAATTTCCATTTTTAACTAAAATGGGGGTTTAAAGAATCCTTTTTCTTTCACTTTTTTAAACTTGGGGGGTTTCGGGTTTTTGGGCCCCATGGCCCCGCGTTCCCCCGACAGGGATATTCAATGTCCAGGTTTTAAAATAAAATGAGGTTTTAAATCATACAGGCCTTTCTGGGACTTTTTAATTTTGGGTCATTCAAAAATTTTAAAGGGGCAACCCGTGGGCAAGACAGGGATAGTGAAAGGGTTTTGAATTTTTTTCTGTGGCTTTTATAACCTAATTGTGGGTTTCCTAAGGAAAGTAGCCCGTACCGTTTGACTGTTGGGAAGTTAATTCCACTTCTCCATTCCCTGTTTGGGTGTAAGAATGAAGGGGTTGGTTTTCCCCCTCCCATAGACTTAAAAGGGCATTTGGCGATAATCTAAAACGACTATCAATAAATTTATTGAAATTGTTTCGTATATCGAAATATTTGGGCCCCGTACAAAAGTCCAAAAGTAATCGCTCATTTCACTAAATTAAAAATACTAAAAAAAATGGCATTCACAAAAAAAGCTTTTATACAAATATTCCCCCTGAAATTGTACAAGGGGGGGAAAAGGAAGACTTGAAAAAGATGTTAGTTACCCAGAACAAGGGCCGTCAAAGTCCATTCAAACCAAAATGGTGGTTTAAAACTCCTTTTTTTTTTTCCCCCAACTTTTTTTAAAACTTTTTTTGGGCCCTCAGGATTGGGGACCATGCTGGGGGCCCAGGACAGGGATAGGGCTATGTCCATTTAAACTAAAATGGGGGTTTTAAAGACCCCTTTTTTTTGGGGCGGCTTTTTTTAAAAATCGGGGGGTCAGGGGAAAGGTTTGGGGGCCTTGCTTTTCCCAAAGGGACGGGTATGTCAATGTCCAGTTAAAACAAAAATGGGGGTTTTAAAGACCCCTTTTTTCCCGGCATTTTTTTAATCTGTGGGTAAAGACGGGGTTTTAAAAGGGTCTAACGCGGTACAGGAAAAGTTTAAAATTAATTTCTATTAAAACTAAAATGGGGGGTTTAAAAGGGACTCCTTTTTGTGGCACTTTTTAAAATCTGGGGGTCATGCAGGTTTGGGGCTCAAGCTTAGGCACAGGACATTGATATTAAATTTTCCCAGTTCAAGAAATTTTTATGTTAAAAATCATACGGGCCTTCGGGCATTTTTTTTAAAATTTGTGGGTCATGCGGGTTTAAAAGGGTCATGCTGGGGTGCAAGACGGGGGAAATTTTAATTTTGGACTTTTTCCGGGCCTTTTCCCCTAAGTCGTTGCCAAAGGGATGTACCCCTTGGAAACCATTTGGGACTTTTGGGGTTTGGTTTTTTTTAAAATTCCAGCTTTTCCCCCCCCCTTTTTTGGGTTTGAAAGAAGAAGGGGGTTGTTTCCCTCCCATAGACAAAAGGGTTCATACGGCGATAATCTATTATCGCCTTAAGGAAATCGGCTTGATAATTGCTTTATATCAAATATCGCCCCCGAGACAAAGGGTCAAACGTAATCCTCATAAACTAGCCCCTTTTGATAAAAAAATTGGGGCCTGGCCAAAAAGGTGAAAAACACCTAATTAAAATGTGAAACTTTTTAAAAAAAGGGTTTTTGGGTTTTGCACCTATGAATACACCTGAAATTACTTGAAAATTTTTCTGTACCCCCAATAAAAATCCAAGTTTGGGGTTTTTTGGCACAAAAAGGGCCCCTGCTCAAAGTGAAAAACACCTAATTAAAAATGTGTACGGAAATAAAGGTTTTTTTTTGCAAAAAATTGAAAACAACACATTAAAAAGAAATTTCGAATCCTAATTAAAGTAAAAATTTTTGGGGTTTTTTAACCCCAAAACGGGTGCTGCACAAAATAAAAGGTACTTTTCACCTCAGGTCGGGGTGTGCGGCCCAAAAAACCGGAAAAAAAAAAAAAACCCATTTCAATGCAGATTCAAAGCAGAAAAAAGGGGCGGGGCACAAAAATACACCCCTCCTTTAAAAAGCCCCTTTCCTTTGCCCGTCGTTTTCACCCCCCAACCCCCCCCCCTGCCCCCCCCCCCCAACGGCTGTACAGCGCCAATCCCTTCCCTTTAAAAAGTCTCACCCTTAAAATAACAAAAGAACTAAAATTTCTCTAATCTACCTATTTTTCTAAATGTTCACGGGGCAAAAAAAGCATAGTTGTCTGTGGGGAATAAAGAGAACTGTGAAACTGAGTTTAGCTGAGCGGGTATTGAGGAGAGACCTAGCAAAAACGCCCGGCTCTAATAAGAAAAACGGGACACACTGGGGTAAAACGGGAAAAGCACGGGTTTCCTTTTGCAAAACAAGGTCAGTTTTTTTTCCCACCAGGGGACAACCATACAAAATCACAGTCATGACGTCGCACACCCACCCTCACCCTGCTTTTATGCTCTTCTGATATCCCGGCCACCAAAAGACAAACCCCACAGAAAAATGGCGCGATAGAAAATAAGATTATGGGGCAGTTTTCTCATCAAAATTATCGCGTGAAAAAACCGTGCCATTTAAAACTTTGTCGATTATAATCCTCATCCCTAGTCTTGGCCGACACCCCTTCCAAAACGGGCGGAATGGGCAGATCCAGACCCCCAAAACTGGGCAGATAGCATCACGTGCCAAGATAAAAACCAAAGGGATTCTCAAAATTTAAAGTGTCTTGGAGACCGTCAACACAAGGTTTAAGAAACTTTGGGCAGCTCTGCACATCAAAAACCCACCAGTGAAAGGGTGCAAGGGAAACCCGGGCCAGGCAAGGTGGTTTTGCAGGAACGGGACAATCCCATGCGGCCTTTAACATCGGGAGACCCTTAAAAGCACATCCCTTGCCTGGCACACCATCATGAACCTTGGTTTTGCAGAAAATTTTTTTCCCAAAGGGTAAACCCCGGGCTTGATTTCTATTTCTGGCCCCCGAAAAAAAAAAGGGCCAAAGGGGGTCTTAACCCCCAAAAATTCCTGTTTCCGAACCCTGCTTTAAACATGAAACCCGGGGGGGCACCGTTTTAGCAAGATTGGGGGCCCACCCACAACCCTCTGGGTATGTGTGTTTCAACAAAAGCCCGGAAAATCCACCTTCCATTTTCTCCAATTTATAGGGGGCAGCAGGGGTAATACCATTATGCAGTATGAAATCTGGGTTTTTTACAGATTTCAGGAGGAGGGGGGAAAAGGGAAACCTGTTTTTTTTGTCCCTCGACCCCAAGGCTTTTTGGGGGATCCCCCGGCAGCAAACTCACAAAAGGGGGTGCCTGGAAGCACATTAAACCCGCAACATGATTCACACATCACGGCAATAAAAAAAGAAAAAGCGATTACTGGGGGTTTGGCCCCCCCCCCTTTTATCTTGTTACAAGACAAAATGAGAAAATTTTCCCGTCCACTCCAATTTCGTAAATTCAGGGTTTTTTAGACATCCTTTTACCAACCCTTTTTGCTTTTTTCACCTTCAATTTTCAAGGGGGAACAAAAGTCAGGGAACCGGCAGGCCCGTAAAATGGCAAATAGCCGCGGGGAAAAAAGGGAGTGTGGGGAGGAAAACCCCGCTGGGGGACATTTGGGAATCGGGTTTTTTTCCAAACCCCACCCCAAATCCTGCAAGGCAGGGCAGCCCCTTTTAAACACACAGGAGACTGGGGCCCAAAAAACCATGGTCCAAAGACTACCCCGCGGTTTTAACATTGATGGTTTTTTGGGAAATTTAAACTGGAAACCCTGGGAACTTTTGGGGGTCCAAAAAGGGTGGTGAATGGTCTTAACTTGCTCGACACGCCGTAAATTTTTTTTCCCCGCCCTCAGCCCGCGTTATCTCGGGAAAGGGACCCTTCACAAAACTGGCAAGTGTTGTTTTAAATGACAAACATATTTTGTCTTTTTCCCCCCACAATGTGGATCATTTGACATTTAAAAAAAAAAAAAAAAAAAAAAAAGCAACAAATGGATTTAACCATTTTCCCTTTCCCCGTTTTTTTCCCATGTTTTTTGACTATAAACTGTAAAAAAGTCTTCTGACAAAGTAAAATTAAAATTTTTTCTACACTAAAATCTCAATCTTTAGTTTCCCCTGTGCCCCGCTTTCTTCTACAAATTTATTAACTGCTACCAAAAGCTAGATTTAAAATGTCTTAAAGGCTGAATTTAATTTTTTAAAAAAAAACACCTGTTTGACCTTTGATTTTGCACGCATACAAACCCCTTACCTCCCCCTCCTTTTGCCCTCCAAATCTTTTTTTTTTTAAATGCCCCACCTGTACTACCAAACCCAAAAGTAAAAAGTACTGTTTCCCGAACCTTTATTTTCCCATTGGCAAAGTTATTGGGTACCACCAATGGGAAAGGGGGTCTCATCCAGTCCCAACCTGCAAGGCATAATTTTTAAGTTCTTGGGCCCGGTGCAAAAAGTGAAATTGGGGAAACCCCCTTTACCAGGCTGCCATCAGTAATCTATTAACCGTTTCAGGGCCCCCCCTTAAAAGCCAAATCAAAATTTTTGGGCCCTCCACCCCTTAAAAGTTCCAATTTTTTTTCCCAAAACAAATGGGCCACTTTTTTTTTTAGTGCCCCCCGACAGAAATACTGCCCCGTACTTTTCCTTTTTTTGGCCCCCCCCTACCAGTTTTCCATGTGCCAATTCCCCAAAACCCGGTTTTCTTTTTTATGTTCAAAGGGATTTTTGGCCCCCTTTTTGGATGCCCGGGCTCCATTAACAGCTGCTAAAACTTAAACTTTTTAGCTTTTTATCCCTGCCCTTTCAAGCTTTCCCCCTTTTTTTTAGTTTTGGGCCCTTGAAAGGAATGAATTTTTTAGCCTATAAAATTTTTTTCTTCCCCAATTTTTTTTAAATTTCTTCACTAAGTTGTTTCACTAAACTAGTTTACTGTTTTTTTGGGTGGGGGATTACCCGCTTCTTCCCTCCCCCTGCATAGCTAAAAAATTAACCCGGAAAATCTTCTACCCCCGAACTTTTTAAGGGGTTCGAGATCTAGTTCGAAAAGAACCTCAAACCGAACCCCACTAAGGTTTTAGATTTTAATTGAATTGGGAAATTTTTTCTTTCTCGTTTAGGAATTTCCCTTAAATAAATATTTGATTATCCCCCAATCACAAGGGAAAACTAGCACCCCCTCACAGACCTGTTAGTTTTTCTTTAAGAAGCTCTCCTAATCTGCACTCATTATCTGTAATAAATGCACCTGTTTCAACTCATAACCTATATAAAAGACACCTGTCCCCACATGCAATCAATCACACTTCAACCTCTCCACCATGGTCAAACCAAAGAACTGTCTAAGGACACCAGGAACAAGATTGTAGACCTGCACAAGACTGGAATGGGCTATAGGATGATAGCCAAGCAGCTTGGTGAGAAGGCAACAACTATTGGTGCAATTATTAGAAAATGGAAGAAACACATGATATGGATATTAATTCTTTCATAAATTCTATAGTTCCTTAACGGTTAAAGTTTGCAGTTTTTTTCTAATGACCATGAAGCTGTAGCTAACCTTATCTATTTTCTGTGACCTTGTATCATTGTTGTAGAAACCCTGAAGTTGTCTCCTTGTAAGTATCCAACATTCTTACTTTGTTATGAGCTTGAGAGGGACATATCCTAATGAAGAGTGTTAGATTTTTAGAAGAAAAAGGTTAGAGATAAAAACGCAAGCCATATTATTCTGTCATGCGCAGCAGAACAGAATTGACCTTTAGATATCTCAAAATGATTATGTCATGCATATCAATGCAAACTAACCACAGCCTAAGAATAACTAGGTGTATTTTTAGTACTAATGAACTGACCAATAAAAAATTATTATTAATGAAGTGATTGTTATAATAAATGAATAATAATAAAAAGGTGTTACCTAAATGATGGTTATATTGTATTGTCCAATAAAGATATATTATCTCTTTTTCATAACGGCACTCCTACCACTGAAGCTTATAAAAACTCTTGCCAAACTTTTAATAAAGTGGAAAGGATGTACTGACAATTTGAAAATGTCTCTAGTTCTTTCAACGATGTACGTGCACATACACTCTCGAGTTAATTTATAATTTGGACACCACACAAACAAAACTGTCAATCTTCCTCGGTCTGAGGCTCAATGCAAGATTTCACGTCAGAGGGTCAGGATGATTCTGTTAAAGGTCAAGAATCAGCCCAGAACTACAGGGGTATCCTGGTCAATGACTTGAATAGAACTGGGGCCACTTATTTAAAAATTAGCATTAGTTACACACAACGTCGTCATGGATTAAAATTCTGCAGTGCATGCAAGGTCCCCCTGCTCACATCAACACATGTCTAGGCCTGTTTGAAGTTCAAAAATGACTTTCTGGATGATACAGAGAAGGCATGGGAGAATGTAAAGTAATCAGATGAGAGCGAAATAAAACTTTTTGGGATCAAATCCACTCATCAAGTTTGGAGGAAGAAGACGGATGAGTATAATGCCAAGAACACTGTCCCAACCGTGAAGCATGGGGGTGGAAACATCATACTTTGGGGGTGCTTTTCTTCAAAGGGGACAGTATAACTGCAGCATATTGTAGGGAGATGGGTGGGGCCATATATCACAAGCTTTGGGGTCAACAACCTCCTTCCATCAGTAAGAGCATTGAAGATAGGTCATGACTGGGTCTTGACAATGACCCAAAACACAGCCAGGGCAACTAAAAAGTTGCTCTGTAAGAAGCATTTCAAGGTACTGGAGTGTCCTTCCCAGTCTCCAGACCTGAATCTAATCGAAAATCTTTAGAGGGAGCAGAAACTCAACGCAGCCTAGCAACAGCCCTGAAACCTGAAAGATCTGGAGAAAATCTGTATAAAGAAGTGGACCAAAATCCCTGCTGCAGTTTGTGCAAACTTGGTCAAGAACTACAGGAAACATCTGACCTCTATAATTGCAAACAAAGGTTTCTGTACCAATTATTAAGTTCTATTTTTGTATCAAATAATTATTTCAGGCAATAAAATGCTAATTAATCATTTAAAAATCATACAATGTGATTTTCTGGAACAAAATTTCATGCGCATAAAAAGGCATAGAATGCGCCTGATTTATGAGCCCGCAATACAGGCACTTTCCAATGCTCGGGCGACAGTTAGGGATCAGGTATAAGACTTTGAAAGGGGTATACCTGTTCCAGCTGTAATGCGCCCAGAAATGGCGTATTGAAGCTATAAAACTATAGCTTCCTACGGTTCTAGTGCGCCCTCTATGAACGGGACTGCGCCTGATATCGGACTGAAAAGACACCAGAAATCTGGCACAGCCCCGTTCATACATGTCCCCATAGTGCTCCCCCAATGGAAGATTCAGCCCTCTCCATATATCCTTCCTCGCCCTTTTTTTTCAGGTATGCGGTGGCTCTTTAGGCTATCTTTGCCTACCCATTGTCCCGGCCCTGCATGCATGAATGGGGCGGTGCTATGAGCCAAAAAACTGTTGTAGCCCTGTTCTATATATGTATGAACAGTCGTACACCTAAACTTGGCACAATCTGTGCTATATACGGCACTTTTGAATATGACAAAGATGTGGGAAAGTGTACTGCCAAAGTTCCACAAATGCACCACAGTTTGGTGCAAAACTGTTGTACAAATCCATACCAGTTTCAAAGTGGCATGCTGAGATTAATTTTTGCATAGAAGGGGACACATTTATAAAGTGCTGGGAGGCACTTCATACACACTATCGGGTCTTATACCATTAAAGCTAGAACTGGCAAAACGTAGGCAGGTTCATATATGTCCCCCATATTCTCTACAAACAGTCTCTATGAAAAAATGTTTGCCTACAGAGGCATTTGTGCTCCTAAATATTTTTCGGCCTGGTCTTTATGGTTGAAGGAATATCCGGTTCAAATAGTTAGGGAACACACCAATTTGGTTTTCCCATATGGAATCGAATATTTACAGTTGAAACACTTTAGTGGCATTCCCATACCCTAACCCACTTTCTTTCTTTATTTTTCTCCTCTTCTTACCGCCCTCTCTCGCAATGTTACTTTGTGTTTGCAAGGCATTTATATCTTCTGTCCGTTTATTTTATTTTTCAAGCTGTTTCATGAAGTGTAGTTGTACAAGTGCATTGTCATGACGCACGTACCTGCTTCTAAGGTGCAATGTTTTGCAGGGGTTAATTCACCTGGTCTGTCTCCACACCCTGGGAGAGGATTTGCTGATGATCCAAGGAGTGAAAGCTCTACTTCCACTCACAACAAAGGGTGTGTCATTAAGGCCAATAGGAGGGCTCGGAGACTGCGCCAATCAGCTGCTGGGGAGGGGTCTGGGCACACCATTTAAACCTCCTCAGAACTTGTCTTTGCCTGTGAAAGGTTCCCCTTATGTGTTTTCCTATGTTTCCATATCATTTGTCCATTGTTACCTGACCTCGGCTTTTGTTCGTGACTTCAGCTTGCTCCCTGATCTATACCTCATTCCTGATAGGGACGCCTGGCTTGTTTCTTGGTAATTCTTTTGTCTTCTGATTCATGGTCTGACATACCCGTACTGTTGCTGACCCGAACTGATCGACCTTGTTTTCTCCTGACGGCCCTGCACATAGTAGCGTAGGGTCTGCCATCTAGGCAGGGAAAATGGGCTGGGTTGCAGTCAAGGCCCACTGTAGCTCCTCTGACATTTATGTTCTATGTATGGCATGTACTGAACGTACAGAATATTATACTATGTTTTATGATTATTATACATTCATTTCACTCTTTATAACATTGAAAAGCATTTATGACTATGCTGTTTTTCATACCTGCGTTTTAAAAAACTCAATAGAATTATATTGATTAAAAAAAAGTGTTTTTATTATGTAAAAGCAGTAAAACATAATTAAATAAGTTGGGTATCACTGTAATTATATTTACCTACTGATTAAAGTTAACTTTTTATTTATATCACACAGTGACCACTGTGAAAAGTAAAAATACAAAACACTACCAGGATTGCTGTATTTTATTCATCCCGCCCCCAAAAAACCTTGATTAAAAACGATCAAAGCGTCATATGAACTTAAAAACTGCACAATGAAAATGTCAACTTATCCCGAAAAAAACAAGTCCCTACATAGCTGAAAAGT
This sequence comes from Phyllomedusa bahiana, assembly GCA_025379985.1. Lineage (NCBI taxonomy): Eukaryota > Metazoa > Chordata > Amphibia > Anura > Hylidae > Phyllomedusa > Phyllomedusa bahiana. The sequence goes on from JAODAL010058337.1 coordinate 13,362, forward strand.
AAAAAGTTATGGCTGCCAGACTACGATTATATAAAAACATATTTTTTTTTATAAAAGCCTTTCTATTGTTTAAAGATAGTAAAACATAAACTATATAAAATTCATATTGTAATCATATTACTCTGCATAGTAACCTTATCATGTCATTTATAAATTTGCTAAGTTTAGCAAATTTGGATACCCACTAATGTGAGACGGTGCCTAAAATGCATCCTAATGAAAATGAGACCCCAAAGTCCAGTAGGTGCAACTCCAATTCTGGGGCTTGTGATTGAGTAAAATAGCGCAGTAAGGCCACATGGGAAATCACTAAAAACGGCAGAATCAAGGGAATCAATATTGAGTTGAATTTTCTTGGCATCCTCTACTGTGTTCTAGTAAATAATGGATAAAAGTTGAAAATCTGCAAAAAAAGTGACATTTTTAAATTTCACCTCAACATTGCTTTCATTTCTGTGAAACACCCTAAAGGATTAACAAACTTCCTAAACACTGTTTTGACTGTTTTAAGGGGTGATTTTTAGGAGGAGTCATTTATGGGGATAGCTAACATACAGGCCCCTCACAATTGTGTTAGAACTGGACTGGTCCCTAAAAAAATGTATGTTGCAAATTTTCTTAAAAAATTTAAAAATGACTACTAAATTTATATCCCTCAAATGTAAAAAAGATAAAAATACATAAAAAAAATGATGCCATCCTACAGTAGACATATGGTAGATGATAGTTATGAACTATTTTGTGTTGTACAACTGTCTTGCACACAGAAATTTTTTTAACTTTAATAACGGCAAGTTTTTCAAAATTTTCATGACAATTTGATGTTTTTCCCAAATAAACAAGGATTGTATGGACCAAAATTTCTTACTAACAAAGCATAATGTGTCACGAGAAAACAAACATTCTGTGAATCATATGGTTAGGTAGAAGTATAAAACCGTTATTCCTACATAAAGTGACACATGCCACATTTCAAAAATGGGTCTCTGTCAGAAGGTCAAAACTTATATATAATGCACAGCACACGGTTATAATAGAGAGGGTGCTCCAGTCCTTTTTCCCTCCTCTTCCCACTATGACACTATGTTATACTTCCGTTTTTCCAACACTATCCCCCCACCCCTTGTTATCATCTTCCACTCTCCTTCTCTTTTTATCGTCCATCCAGCTTCATCTATTACCCTTCTCCATTCTATTAGACACTTTTTTCCTCCTCCCCCTATGTTCATTCATCCTTTGTCTATGATGTTTATACCCATATCCTTATATGTTTCCTTTTTAGTGATCTGTAAGACTAAGGTCAGCAAGCGATTGAAATGTCATATTCTGATCAACAGACACCTTTGGGATCTTTTAACAACAATTATCAATATTTGAATTGTGTGGACTGTATACATTCTTTCACACTTTACAGTATAATTTGCTTGAAATACAGTGCTTGTGTGTGCTGTGGATATTTCATTATAAAGTCAAGACTGGCTGTAGTGGTAAGAGGTTAAAAAAATACTTCCTGGTTTTAAGAGACGGATAAGAAATGCAAGCCACTCCTTAGTAGTCACTAGGTGATAGAGTTTGACTCTCTTCTATGTCTGCTACAAACTGGCATCCCAATTTTTCAGATTATATACTATTTTGAAAACAAATTGATTTTAGTTCAAGCATCGATGTGGATACTGAATCCTTTCCATGTCTTTCTCCTCCAGCTATTTATTTTTTACTGCTATTGTAGGACTTTAAGCTACAAAGACAGAGCCCTTTTCTTAGTCATATCCTGAATTTGAAGTTAAAAAGATGTTCTTAGCTGAATAAGTTTATGTGGGAAGGTGTAAAATGAAAACATATGCACATTTGTAAACAATTGTAAAAAAAAATGCAGAATTTACTTTGTGTGATGTACTATTCATTTTCAGAGTCCAATCTCCAGTTATCGGCGGAATTCAAATTATTTATTAACATAAGTTTTCCCATGGGGGTGAGGAAACTTTTACCGAATGGGCCCCTTATGGACAAGGAAAAGGCAGAAGACAGAGCCATTGTTGTTGGCTTATTGAAGTCTCCCCAGGGTGTTGCCTTCAGAATACTCTTTTTATTGACAAAAACCTAGAGTACATCCCCATAATTTTTTTTTAGAGATTTTAGATGTGTTAATTAGATAAATCATATAGTACTTGACAACCAGATATATCTGCCAAATCTTACCTATAAAAAGGTGAACCTTGTTGCTGTTACATCAATGTCATATGCAGGACCGTTCCTAGGCTAAATTGTACTCAGGACGAGGTGAAGAAATTTCCCCCACACCCTCCCCCACATAACATAATGCGCCAAAATGAAACACAGTGCATCACCATCAACCAAATCTAAAATATACAACAAGTTTTTTACCACAATGTGCTCCCTATAAAACTACTAAAAAATAGTCATACATTAAACCAAATAACACCGCTACAACCAAACCCAAAGAATCCCAGAAAAATAGCACCAATATCCTACAAAGGGACCACATATCACCCACGTATTTAACCGAATAATACCACTACACTATGACCACATATCACCAGCATGTAGTGACCAAATACTGTGACACCGTGACCACATAGTAACCGAATAATACCACTACACTATGACCACATATCACCAGCATGCAGTGACCAAATACTGCGACACCGTGACCACATAGGACCAAATAATACTGTCACACCAGACCACAAACAACCAGCACAAGTGACCGAATAAACAAACTGACTATTACTGATATAAACCATTATACACAAGACCAATATTACCGGCAATTTAGTTTACCATACAGTGGTGGATACCAGCTGTACACAGGCTCTGCAGACATAACTTTACTGTAATCATTAATATATCTAGTGACTCACAGGAGACGTCTCTGAAGAGTTGTTCTCTTTCTCTTCTTCTCTATCTGTCCCAGATGTCATGACATCTTTTCCCAGCCTCGACTCTTCACTGTAGAATATACAAAACCAACATCTTAGACACCTCAATTTATCAGCACTAGATGCCCCTGTAGCCAGTAGATGCCCCTGTACCCAGGTGATGCCTCCTTGTAGCCAGTAGATGCCCCCTTACAGCCAGTAGATGACCCTTGTGAAAAGAGATTTGCCCCCCTTGTAGCCAGTAGATCCCCCTTGTAGCCATTAGATGCCCCCTTGTAGCCAGTAATGCCCCCTTGTAGCCAGTAGATGCCCCTTTATAGCCAGTAGATGCCCCTTTATAGCCAGTAGATGCCCCTTTATAGCCAGTAGATGCCCCCTTATAACAGTCTCTGGCAAACAATAACAACGTGGCTCACCTTCTCCTGTGAAGTAGCTCAGTCTTATTGTAATATGATCCTGCCCGTGCTCGCTCGTTGCTCAACGGATGTACAACGATGTTTCCCATGCTACAAGCCATTCCAAGGGATGCCCCCTTATAGCCAGTAGATGCCCCTGGAGCCAGTAGATGCCCCCTTGTAGACAGTAGATGCCCCCCTGTAGCCAGTAGATGCCCCTCTTGTAGCCAGTTGATGCCCCCCTTGTAGCCAGGAGATGCCCCCCTTGTAGCCAGGAGATGCCCCCCTGTAGCCAGTTAATGCCCCCTTGTAGCCAGTACCTTCCCTCCCCTTGTAGCCAGTAGTTGCCCCTGTAGCTAATTATTAAATAAATAAAAAATTACTCACCTGACCATGGTCCCCGCGTCCAGCTCCGGGAGCTGCAGAGCAGTGTAAGCGGCGTGACCTCACCACGCCGCTTATGCTTTCATGCAGCTCCCGGAGATCTCCTCGGCAGCAGAGCTACTGACTGAGCAGATCCCAGCGTCGCAAGGGACGCGGTGAAAGCCATGCGCCCCCTGCGACACTGATACAGGGGAGGAGCCAGGATGGGAACGATCCATCCTGACTCCTCCCTGTGCCAGCAGCTGCACAGCGAGTGCATGCAGCTGCTGAGTGGCTCTGTGCAGCTGTTATAAAACAGCTGTGCAGAGCCAGGGGCTAATCTCCCGACGGGCGAGCGGAGCGTCGGCACCCCTTTGATCGCCCGCCCCTAGGAACGGCAGTGGTCATATGTACATTAATCTACAGACTAAAATATCCTTAATGGTAAATCTAAACTGAAAGTCTTATGATTCACTTTAATACAATAAAATGATATCTTCTTTATCAAAGGTTTAAAAAAAAACATACAAAAGAATACAAAATGGATGATAATTTTGAATTCAAGACAGCCGTGTGTTGAGCAAAACTTGAGTTTAAATAATGGCATTTCTTTCACAGCATTAACAAGACTGCAGCACTCTGAACACAACTGATGCTGATGAATAATAGCCATTTATCAGCATTGGGAGTGTGCACGTAGAGGCAAGCAGTGTAATGATGCCACTGAAGCACCGTTTACCTGAACTTTCAATCAGTAGCCTGAGTCATGTCCCCGTTTCAATCCCTGAGGACAAGTGGGTGTGATAAAGCAGGAAGATTTAGGGCCACATGTATGAAAACTGTCTAGGTCTAAAACTCACTTTGTTGCCTATAGCAACCAACCAGAGCGCCACTTTCCTTTTATATAGTGCTCTGGAAAAATGAAAGGGGCTCTCTGATTGGTTGTTATGGGCAACAAAGTGAATTTTAGATCTAGGCAGTTTTCATACATATGGTCCTTAGTGTGCAAACCTCTTTAACCCCTTACCGCCACAGTCAGTTTTGACCTTACTGACAAATCCCGATTTTTGAAATCTGTTGTGTCATTTTATGTGGGAGTAACTTATTGATACTTTTAACTATCCATGTGATTCAGAGACTGTATTCTCATGACATTGTGCTTTAAGTTAATTAGATATTTTGCTCCATACAATCCTTGCTTATTTGTGAAAAATATCAAAATGTTGTGAACATTTTGAAAAGTTTGCCATTATCGAAGTGTCACGGATGCCCCTGCGAGCCTCATCCTGGGTCGCAGGCGCATCCGTGCCCCGCTGCCAAGCGGCGGTCGCGCTCATTCTCCTGCCTGTCCCCCTGTGTACTTACCCGGCCATGCTCCTGCTGCAGTCTCTGTCCCACGACGCGCGCTCCCTGCTCCCTAGGGCGCGCGCGCGCCGGTAGTGTTAAATTTAAAGGTAATTGGCTATTGCCGGTCGCTGCCCCTATTTAAGCCTGCCTCTTCCTGGTTACCCTGCTGGATCTTTAGTGCCATTAGCCTACTGAGAAAGCGTTCCTGAAGTCTTGTCTGATTACCGTGTACCGTACCGTTTGCCTCCGTCTCTCGACCACAAACCTTGCTGCCTGCCCTGACCTTCCTGCCTGTCCTTGACCACGAACCTTGCCGCCTGTCCTGACCTTCCTGCTTGTCCCCGACTATGAGTCTGCCTTACGATTTTGTACCATGCTATACCTTGGCTGCCTTCGTAAGCAAGTCACGTCAGAGGTAGCGTCCTTGTAGACTCCCGCCGCAGCAAGTCCATCCCGCTTTGCGGAGGGCTCTGGTGAAAACCGGGATCTACTTAGATTCCGCTCCCTGGCGTGGCTTACACCATCGTTTGTGGTGGTCAAGAGGATCTACTACCGTTGCCTGTGACACGAAGTTCAATAATTTCTGAGTGTAAGACAGATAGTTATTCCACACAAAATAGTTAATAACTATCATCTACCATATGTCTACTGTAGGTTTTAAATGTTTTTTTTTTCATTTTTTACAACATTAGAGGGATTAGAAATTTAGTAGTTATTTTTCACATTTTCAAGAAATTTTGCAACATAGATTTTTTTTAGGGACGAGTCCAGTTCTGACATTGTTTTTGAGGGGCCTGTATATTAGATATCCACATAAATGACTCCATATAATAAATCAAACTCCTTAAGGTATTCAAACCAGAATTTAAAGTGTTTAATTATCTATTATGGTATTCAGAATTCAATTGGGAGGTGAATTTCATTTTTTTTTGCAGATTTTCAATTTTTATCCATTATTCACTGGAACACACTAGATAAAAACTGTCTATCATGTTCATCACTGTACCTTACCTCCTTTTCATTGACAGATCTATATTTATGTCTGCTCAAATATCCAACCCTGTTGTTTTGAGTGTATTTTCAGCTCTGCACCATGTGGTGTCTGTTGCTAACCAGACACAGCTGTTCAAATCAACTAATGCTTAACCACCTCTGATCTGTGCTCTGTGATTATGGGCAACATGTATGTATTTTGGCGCTCAGACACCAATTTTTGTGCGCATTAGTAGCTTAGAATGCACCTGAATCTATGAACCTGTTCTACTGTGGGTCATAGATTTAGGCTTTCTAGCTACTAAGTGACGATTCTGGCTCAGGTAAACCACTTTTAAAGTGGTCTACCTGTTCCAGCAGTAATGTGCCTGGATTTGCCAATAAACAGACATAAATGTGTAGAATCATATGATTGTAGTGTGACACGCATCCAGCACGCCCCTTATCTTAGGTGCAATACAAAGTACCATCTAATTTTGGAGTGTGTCTGATTAAAAATATAGCGAACAGGGATGAGCCAGTTTTCTGGCTGAAAAAACGCCTGTCTTCTGGTGCAGCCCTGTTCATACATGTTGCCTTATGTTTTCTGAGCTGGGCTGCTTCTGTTATAATTTAATTGAGAACTGGGATTTTAGGACCCATCCACCTAAAGCAGCTTTCGAGACATTGGATGCACGCTGAAGACATTTCCAGTGTAGAGAAGACCGCAAGATGGTTCATGCTCAAAGGGGTTGTCTGACCATATTGTTTACAGAGCCACAGACAGCTTCAGTTTACACTTCCTCACTCTTCCTGGTTAGGCTGTGGGTAGTTCTATAGCAGTGTATAGCATATCAGCACTGTATTCCCAACTCTTCTAATTGCTGACATTACTGCAGGACATTATATAGTAGTGTTGCTATTCACAGATGCAATCAGACTTTGCAATTTTAATTTCATTTTTTATAAAACAACATGTCTTCACATCATCTCCACGCCATTAGACTTGTGCTGATTCAAACATTAGTATCACATATGCTTTTTGGTTTCAATTTCATGACTAGGATATAATCCTTATAGCAGCATTTACATACAACAAATGTCCTTATTCAAAAGACCATCATAGTCCACTAGAGTGTAAAGTGCACAGATTTAAGAGCAAAGGTTTATACTCATCGCAGTCGGTGCCGAGGCCGCAACGTTGAAGACATGTTGTTTTATAAAAAATTAAATTAAAATTACTAAGTCTGATTGCATCCGTGAATAGCAACACTACTATATAATGCATGCAAGAGATTGAACAGTGGGGAATCTTTTCGGTGTTGCGGTGTGAAAAATATTTGACAAAAAAGTGCCTAGAACCTGGTTATAAAAAATGACTGCAGGACATGTACTCTATAGTGCAGAGGGATACAGAGCTCAAAGTAAAAAAACAAAAACAAAATTAATCTTTGGTTGCTACAAATAACACACTATGTTCTCAGGCTGCTGTTCATCCTGGTGACATCCCACTGTCTAATCAGGAAGGCAGAACAGGATGGTAACAATAGAAACCTGTGTGTTCTTAGAGCAGAAAGAAAAAACTCTTATTTCATAAACAAGATATTATGAAAATACAAATTTATTTGGAAAAAGTCTTGACTGAACATTCCCTATGTGTTGAAAGTTATTCTTTGTAGTGAGAAAACCCCTGTAACATGTTAATAACTGTATCAAACATTTCCAAATGAAACTGTTCCATAATGGTTTTTTTAGGTTCAGTGTGACCGGTTTGAAAGTTTTTTCTTTTTTTTTTTTTTTTCATTTTCATGTCTTTATCTGTATAATTATTAACAAAAATGGTTATGTGTAAATCATCTGAACAGTACATGGGACAGTGTATTCGTATGGGCTATAAAGGTTGTACAATGGAAGCTGTTATGGTAAACAAAGTTTGTGTACAGCCCCAGTCTTGCAGAAAATTAAGAACAATGCAAGTGAACAGTGTTTAGCAGAAATAATTTGATATTGTCCTTGTAGCTAAAGTGTTGACCTGGGTAATTTATGTAAACACTGCTGGGACTCTGGCAAAATGAACTTCCACCTCTACCTTGGAGCATTTAATGGATTTTACTTGAAAGAAACAAAGAATTATATTTCATTGAAGTGATGTTGTATCCTTTCAAGGGTATCGTTATGGGGGAATATGACTTTAAACTTTATTTCAAAAAATATTCCCTACTCCCAAAAAAACTCTTTTTTCCCAAAAAAATCGAGTTTTCCTTTTCAAGGGGATACTGGGAATAAAAGCAATGGTAAATCGCCAAGGGGAATTTGGGACTACTAAATTATCCATAGATAAAGGGATGGTACTTTCAAACACAGTCACTCTTGTCTAAAGATTTTTTGGTTATATTGTGACTTAGGTCCAATCAAGTAAATAGGACTAAGATTAAATACCTGACATATCCTCTGGGCAAGTGTGGTGCTGTTTCATTTAAAAAAAAAAAAAAAAACACATATACAGCTGCACGAAAAAGAAAATATTTTGGAATTACAGGACTTTTTGTATTGATCAATAATAAAAAGTTATTTGATTGTTGTGCAAGTTATAGTTATAGACATATTCTAAACTATTAACACATTATTTGTGTCTTTTATTGAGCACATTGAGTAAAAATCCACAGTGTCAAAATAGAAAAGTAAGTGAATCTTTGAATTTGATGACCAGTAGGTCTCCATTCAGCAGCATTAACCTACACTGAATGTTCTGTGTTGCTTCAAATAACCTGTTTGCCCGAAAATAAGACATCCCCTGAAAATAAGACC
>JAODAL010058338.1:0-22145 GCA_025379985.1 Phyllomedusa bahiana
GCCGCAATAACTTTCTTTGAAACCTCGTGAATCACGTCAAGAACCATCTTTAACAATACCTAATAGCAGCTTGTGTCATACTAACACAGAGGGTAATTTATTATCATATATTAGTATGCCAGTAAATTTAATTATATCTACTAAAGTATCTAATAAAGTTTAAAAATGGTTATGCCTAGAAGGTAGGGTTTATACTGAGCTAAACAGATAGGGGCCGTTCACAAGGCACAGGACAAATACCGTTCGGTTTATCCGACCAGTATTTGTCCTGTTTTCGTGCCGTGCACATGGCCTCAGGAGGATGGCTTTTCTCTGCGATTAGCAGAGAAAAGCCCTACCCCTTCCCATAGACATGTTGATATTCTGTCCGGAAACCGGACGGAAGAATGAACATGTGCAATGGTTTTCGGGCCGCCGGCAGTCTGAAAAACCACCGTTCGGAAAACCATGCGGTCCATTGAAAAGTTTGTGGTCAGTTTGTCAGACAGTTTTCAAAACTGAAAACCGTCTGAAGAACCAGCCACAAACTCGTGCCGTTGGGACATGTCCATAGACATGGCCAGAGCTTCTCTTCACCTCAGCTCTTAAAATCCAATTGTTTTGGTCTTTTTTCACTTTATTGTGGCCAAGTACACTCCATATCTGTGCCTGAAGCCTCTACAATTTAGAGATCATGGGCCTGCGGATTTTCTTTGTTTTTCACGATTGCAGCCTAATTTTATCCTACACTCTGTGCCTGTAGTAAAAAACTTGGACCGAAGAAAAGGTGGAGAAGTGCCGATGGCAGCTGGTAGGACTACACTGTTATGTGAAAGTCTGCTCCCAAGCCATTAGACCAACAGTTGACACTGCTGTGGACCTCCGGTGAACGGAAACTGCCACTTTTAATGCAGTGTCAAAGGAGTCAGTGCCGTAAGACAGAAGAACGGGCCAGGCCAGAGCAGGAGGCGCATTGAAGAGCTACCTTTGCATATCAGGAGATAAACTCCCTCCGGTAGACAGCAGCTCATTATAAAATGTCATACCAGTCCCAGCAAACACTGTGACCATGATTCAGCGTGCCATGGCAAATATTACTGTACAATGGAGTACAGGTCGATGTTGTTGCGTCTTGGGTATGTTTCCCCCCCTTAGGGGTCACATAATGCTACACAGCAATGTTAAAATGCCATCCAAAATCCAACAATTTTAACAATGCTGTAGCATGGCTTTTGGCACGAGTTTGCGGCAAGAACCACAGTCGGTTCTTGGATTTCCTGCCAGCCCGGTATATGGGCTGTATAAGAATCCAACAGGTATCCGGCAGACGATAGAACATGGTTGGTTGGCAGCTTCTGTAGAAAACATGTGCTATGTAGACTACAGCACGGATTTTCTATTGAAGTTTACACAGCACTGGGTACAGTCAGATTTTCGGTGGCTACAAAATACTGAAACCACTGAAAATTATTATTATTATTATTATTTATTTTAGAGTGCCTTTGGGTTTTCCAGAGCGCCTGTATCTGAAGAGAATCCATGCTGTATAGACTTTTAAGCCTAAGAGAGAGGCAGATCAGACATTTATAATATTTATGACAGTGTGGGACAGATTGTGTCTGCTCAGAGATTCATTATTACAAATTAAAAGACAATTTCAGAATTACAGGACATACAGGATTAGCCTATTCCGTGTACCATCTAATTGTCTTGTATAGAGGCACCCAGCTCCAATTTCAGTCACTCACAGTGAGCATACACAGCACGCTACTGCCACCCAATGCCCACAAATAGCATTAGAACCACTGTTCCTGGAATATGGAGTGAATCTACATATCATCTTATATTGGGACTGAAAACGTGCATATCTTGCATTACGGATATAAGTGCAATGTTCTCCATGACATCATTTAATTTTATCACAGAGTCTAGGAAATAGCAACTACTTCTGTAACCTCTACAAGTTATGTGTCGACTTGTAGAGTTTCATCTTGTGTGCTGTTATGTCTTCTTCTCGTAAACAGAAATCCCCTATTTCATCACATAACATTCAAAAAATGGAAGCCTCAACTAACTCTTCTACATCATTTCCCTTGACAAGACTTTTCAAGCACAAAGCTAAACTTCAGGCAGAGAACATCACACTGCCTTTTGAGAATAGGGTTGTCTATTCTGAACTCACAACAGGAGGAGATGCATTAGAAGAACTTCCTACCTCCAACCGAGTGGTTTGAGAGTCATGACTTGGATATGGGATGAACCTTCACTCCATCTAACAAAACCCTAACTCCCATAAGCCAAACTCTAGAATAAATGCACAAAACATGTTATCTTTGGTGTCAAAATGGCCACAGCTTTATTCAAAACACAGAAGTACAACAATTAGAGAAAGAGTGAGGTGAAGTGCTCGGCCATTGTGTGAGATTCCCAGCTGTCTGACATGCAGTACCCAGCCAGACAGCAATAAAGGGGGTGAGCACAAACCACCAAGCCTGCCCTTGTATGATACTACTACATGGCCGTTCCCAGGCTAAATAATTCTCAGAGCAGGGGAAAAAAATTCTCTCCTTCAATGTACATGCAGTCCTCGACTTACACCGTTGCGACTTACATCTGTTCCTTAGATACTGTACAAATGGAGACAGCAGATATTAGCAGTGGAACGACAAGTTCCAGCATGCCACAGCAGCACCTGATGTGAAAATGAGGTGAAATCTTTAGAGGGACACAGACAGCAAAACAAATGTAAAAACCCTTCCTTGCACTATACAAAAAAGAAAGAAAAATACATTTTGTGCTGGAGTAACGTTTAATAAATATACCTGTTCCGACTTACATACAAATTCAACTTAAGAACAAACCTACAGTCCCTATCCAATTCATAAACCAGGGACTGTCTGTATTATCAGTCTGGCTGCAGCAGCTAGCTAAAAACATATGCAGCCCTGGCATGTAAACTGCATCAGCCCGAATACAGTATCGCCACATATAGATCACTAAAAAATAATCATGCCTGGCTTAGTGAATCTGCTGCCTTATAATTGTAAACTATAACATCAACACAGGATGCGGAATTATATCTAACTATATGGAGATAGATAGATAGATAGATAGATAGATAGATAGATAGATAGATAGATAGATAGACTGATAGGAATGGGATAGATAGACAGATAGATAGATAGACTGATTGATGGGAATGGGATAGATAGATAGATAGATAGATAGACATATTTCTGGCTTGGCTATAAATAAGTCTTTGTACAGGACAATACATTTGAGATATAAAGCAAGATTATATTCAAATATAATTCATCATCAGGTTGTAGTTTACATGTCTAATGGACACACTGGGCAGGGTTACTTTTTAGTGACTCGAATTTATTATTATTATTATTATTATTATTATTATTTATTTTAGAGCGCCCTTGGTTCCAGAGCGCTGTACATTTGGGTTGCATATATAACATAGGTCAAACAAGTACAAAGATGATGAATAATAACTAACAACTGGTACAGAAGAAGAGAGGTCCCTGCTCGTGAGGGCTTACAGTCTACAACAGGGGTGTCGAACTCGTTTTTACCGGGGGCCACATCAGCCTCACGCCGTATTAAAAGGCCTTAAAGGGCCCGACATAATTTAGAACTGTGTAAATGGAATTTCTCCTTAACTGTTCCATTTGTACAGATTGCAAATTATAATTACCCCTTTTGAGAGCCACCGGGAAGAATATCTTGCCCCCCCCCCCCCATAGGTAGATAGGTATATATGACCCTTGTAGGTAGATAAGTGGGTATAAAGCCCACTGTAGATGACAGTTATATCTGCCCATGAATGTAGATAGGTATTTTTGCCCCCTGTAGCCAGATAGTTGCCTCCTGCAGCCAGGTAATATGCCCCATATAGAAAGGGAGATGCCCCACATAGCCCCCCGGGTAGTCAGGGACATGCCCCACATAGTCCCCCTGTAGCCTGGTAGATGCCCCATGTAGCCCCCCCTGTAGCCTGGTAGATGCCCCATATAGCCATGTAGTTGCCCCACATAGCGCCCCGGTAGCCAGGTAGATTCCCCGGGAGACATGTAGATGCCCCATATAGCCCACCAGTACCAGGGAGATGCCCCATATAGCCCCCCAGAGCCATGTAGATGGCCCCAAACCCCCCGGTACCAGTACTCAGGTAGATGCCCCATAGCCCCCCCAGTACCAGTAGCCAGGTAAATGGCCCCATAGCTCCCCAGTACTCAGGTAGATGGCCCCATAACCCCAGTAAAACCAGGTAGATGGCCCCATTGTCCCCCAGTAGCCAGGTAGATGGCCCCCTAGTCCCCCCAGTGGGCAGGTGGATGGCCCCATATTCCCCCCAGTGGTCAGGGTGATGGCCCCATGTCCCCCCCAGTGGTCAGGGTGATGGCCCCATAGTCCCCCCCAGTGGTCAGGGGGATGGCCCCAGAGTCCCCCCCCAGTGGTCAGGGTGAAAGGCCCCAATGTCCACCCCAGTGGTTAGGGTGATGGCCCCATAGTCCCCCCAGTGGTCAGGGTGATGCCCCATAGTCCCCCCCAGTGGTCGGGTGATGGCCCCATATCCCCCCCAGTGGTCCCGGGTGATGGCCCCATAGTCCCCCCCAGTGGGCAGGGGGATGGCCCCAGAGTCCCCCCCAGGGGTCAGGGTGGTGGCCCCATAGTCCCCCCATTGGGCAGGGTGATGGCCCCATTAAATCCCACAGTGGTCAGGGTATGGGCCCCCTAGTCTCCCCAGGTTAGTCATTTAGGATGTCCCATAGTCTCCCCAGTAAGTCAGGGTGATGGCCCATAGTCTCCCAGTAGTCATTTAGATGCCCCAAAAGTCTCCCAGTAGTCATTTAGATGCCCATATAGGCCCCTAATGATGTATTAAAAACAAAAAAAAGTTTACTTACCTGCTGGATGTCCGAGCAGCACGGCCCGGTCCAGGAGCTGTGTATGGTGTAAGCAGCGTGACGTCACGCCGCTTACACCCGCACGCAGCTCCCAGAGATCTCCACGGCGGCAGAGGCTGCTGGCGAGGAGACCCAGCGTCACAGGGGGCGTGAGTAAAGCGGCGCATCACGCCCTCTGCGACGCTGTATGTACAGCGCTCACCGGGCGTTGTACATACAAGGGAAGAAGGTGGGAGGGAAACGATCCCTCCTGCCTTCTCCCTGTACTGACTGACTCTGCAGTCAGGGAGATCGTGGGCCGGAAAACACAAGGCCGCGGGCCGGATGTGGCCCGCGGGCCTTGTGTTCGACACCCGTGGTTTACAAGGAAGGTAGGAAGAGACAAAAGGTGAGGGGCGGACATGTTTGTGGGGTGGAGTAGTAGCAACGGGGTTATTGTTGGTTATAGGCAATCCTGAAGAGATGGGTTTTCAGGTTGCTTTTGAGGGAGGTGAGAGTGGGCAAGAGTCTGATGTGTTGGGGCAGTGAGTTCCAGAGTATGGGGGAAGCATGGGAGAAGTCTTGGAGACGGTTATGTGAGGAGCTGATAAGAGGAGAGCAGCGATATTGTATATATGTATATATATATATATATATATATATATATATATATATATATATATACATATATACAATATCGCTGCTCTCCTCTTATCAGCTCCTCACATAACTGTCTCCTCACATAACACATACTTATATATACACCTACTTATATACACACATAATAATAATAATAATAATAATAATAATAATCTTTATTTACATAGTGCCAACATATTCCGTAGCACTTTACAATTTAGGGTACAAGTACAGACAAAACCAAACATTACACAGTAAAAAGCTACTTACAGATCAGACACAAGGTGTGAGGGCCCTGCTCACGTGAGCTTACAATCTATTAAGGCGTATGGGTGAGACAAAGGATGAGAAGTCCTCAGTTTACAAATTGTTCCAGCCATGTTACATAAATATGGCTTTTTTAAAAAATAAAAGTGGATGAACCTGCCACCCAGACTGTACATTTACATTCAGATAAGTGCCTGTGAGTGCAGGGAGTGACAGAAAGTAGAGAGTTAGCAATTAGAGATCTTGTTAGGCCTGCCTAAAAAGATGTATTCTCAGGGTGCACTTAATAGTATGAGGGTTATGAGTGTGCCTGATCATATGGGGTAGCTTGTTCCAGAGAACTGGTAGAGCACGTGAAAAATCTTGGAGACAGGCATGGGAGGTTCGGATGTTTGAGACATGTTACCTAAGATCAGAAACAGAGTGCAGGGAACGGGTACAGTGGTAGACAACGATGAGGGAGGAGATGTTGGGGATGCCGCACTTTGGAGAGCTTTATGGGTGAGAGTGATGATTTTATACCCTGTACTGAATGGGCAACCGGTGCAGTGACTCACACAGGGTAGAGGTATCAGTATATCAGCAGGAAAGAAACACGAGCCTGGCTGCTACATTCAGGACAGATTGGAGAGGGGAGAGTTTGCAGAGAGGGACAATGATAAGCAAGGAATTACAGTAGTCAAGTCGAGAAAGAATAGGAGCAACAATGAGAGTTTGAGCTGTTTTCATAGCAAGAAAAAAAATAATTCTGGAGATGTTCTTGAGGTGCAGGTGACAGGAATAGGCAAGGCATTGAATAAAATGAGATGTCAGGACAGATCAGATTCTAGATATATAAACACATCTACATATAATATCTAGTATATATATATATATATATATATATATATATATATATAATATATAATATATATATAATATATATAATACATACATAAATATATATTTTATATATTGTGGCAGAGTGACCGCAGGCAGTCGCAACTTCCTGCCACTGGGTGGAATACAGCAGTATACGTGCTGCAGACGTGCCACCAAAAACCTGGTTTCGGTGGGGGAAGGCAGCTATTTGACATCAGTAACCATAGGTTACTGACACAGGTAGCTAGCATGGCTGCAATGTGGCTAGTGATGGGTTGCCTTTCCCGAGACGGCAATGGCGTTGGGTGGGTTGCCGTTCCCACGTTCCAGGACAGGTGATCAGGGGTGTGGTTTGCTGCTAGAAGCTGGAGTAGCAGAAGAGCTGAGGAGAGGGCTCTTACCCTCAGGCTTGACGGAAGCCTAAAGTGTACTACAAGAGTACAGTGCTGTTGGTGCTGGATGGTAGGTCCTGACCGCAGGTTAGTGAGGAACTCACTGATGTGTAGCTAGTGGCTAGATAGCCTAGATGTTTATTTGTGTTATGTGCTATAACCTAAACCTGTGTTGAAAGAATAAAGCTGGCTGAGACCAGATGTGAAGAGAACCCTGTGTCTGAGTGCCATTTCGCTTATGAAAGCGACGATCTGCACGTTAAAAAAAACCCAGGACGGTAAAAGATGGCGTCTAGACGCAACTAAGGCATTACAATATATATATATATATACATCTACATGCATATCTAGTATAACATATACACATATTTACATAAACACACGTGTATATATACACGTATGTAAATAATGGTATATAGTTCGCACTCATGAAGACATGAAGATTAGCCCTCATTGTGCTATCTAGTACTGGTCTTTACAGGAGGCTAGTCACTTACTTGAGACCAGCAGGTTGTGGGCAGCCTGTGGGAAATGGCTGCTGTTGCTGCTGACACCATAATGAAAGAGCTGTATATATTGATTTTTTGGGGGGCCTAACCATTGATCTGTGTAAGTTATATTTTTGACCCCTTTTTCCTTTTTTTTGATACTTCCCCTTTACCGTTTCCCCTGATGAGATGAGGTAGGGGCATTGAAACATGTTGGTAATTGCTATATAGGGTCAGTTAGTGATAGGGTTAGGTTCGGGATGGGGACGCCCTCATCAGGGCGAATTCCCCCGTTGTTAGGCTTTAAGGGTCATATAGGCCAAGTAGGGTGGTACTAGGGTTTATTATTTTCTGTACCCTGCCCCTTCAAAATCTTTGTCTTTTTTTGTGACATGCAATTTAGTGCACTTTATCATATTTAGGATTTATTGTTTTCTTCCTTGTTGTATCTGAGTAATAAAAGTTTAGTTTTAAATACAAGATTTTTTGGGATTTTTATTTAATTAGAATAAAAGTCACTTTAAATGGGGCAAAAAAACAGCCAGTGTCTGTTCCCTCTTGCCCCCACCAAATAAAAAAAATAATGTGGGGTGAACAGGAAAAAGATGCAATTGTGCCTTTTGTTTTATGGGTTTCATTTTTGTTGGAGTTTATGCTGAACATTTTAAGTTACATGTTATCTGTATTCTGCAGGTCAGTACACATAAAAGGGCCACATTATCACTTGTAGAATGACTAATACCATCATAATATTACTGACCAAACCAGTATACCAAGATCAATATTACCAATAACTACTATGTACAAAGACCAAATAATGCCCCGCAAATCACTACCATATCGTGACTAATACCACCATACTGTAACTGACCAAATCAATATATCAAGACTAATAATACCAATAGCAATATACAAGGACCAAAGAATAACCTATGTATCACTACCATATAGTGACTGATACTACATACTGTTACTGACTAAATCAATATACCAAGACCAATAATACCAATAACAACAGTATACAAGCACCTACTAATACTGCCAAATCATGACCACATCTCATCACTAGTGATGAGCGATTGCGTCAACTATCGTCATCGGATCGATAGTCGATATTGTCAATTATCATGCTGATATCCGATATCCGATAATAGATAATCGCAGATGACCATTAAAGTCTATGGGAGAGGAACAACATCTTCATTCTTATACCCAAACAGGGCTGGAGAAGCTGGAATTAACATCCACAACAGTCAAATGGATACGTGCTTTCATCTTTGGGACACACTTAGGTTATAAAAAACCACAGAAAAAAAATCACAGACCATTCACTATCCCGTCTTGTACCACAGTCTGACCTTAAACCTGCACACCCACAAATTAAAAAGTGCCAGAAGGGAGTATGATTTGAACCATCAATTTACTTGAACTGGACATTGAATATTCCTGTCCTGGAACGCGCATGACCCCAAACCTGCATGACCCCCAGATTAAAAAGTGCCTTTGAAAAAGGATCTTTAAACCACCATTTTAGTTGAACTGGACATTGACTAACCCTTTTCCTGGAACACAGCATGACCCTTAAACCTGCATAACCCCCAGATTTAAAAAAGTGCCTGAAAAAGGAGTCTTTAAACCACCATTTTAGTTGAACTGGACATTGACTATACCTGTCCTGGGCCACAGCATGAGCCCCAAACCTGCATGACCCCTAGATTAAAAAGTGCCGGAAAAAGGAGTCTTTCAACCACCATTTTCGTTGAACTGACATTGACTATCCCTGTCCTGGGCCACAGCATGAGCCCCAAACCTGCATGACCCCCAGATTTAAAAAGTGTCGGAAAAAGGAGTCTTTCAACCACCATTTTAGTTGAACTGGACATTAACTATATCTGTCCTGTACCACAGCATGAGCCCTAAACCTGTTTGACCCACAGATCACAAAGTGGTACAAATGCGCTATTTTGTACAGTGACTGTCAATTAGTATATTTTTTGGTAACTGACATTTGTTTACAGAATTTATTTAGGGAAGTTTTTATTTATAGTTTTACATTATTAAACATTTTGCTTTTTTTTCAAGTGTGATAACTACAACATACAACCCCTCCCTGCAGTTTTTAAAGGTATTTTTTACACGTTAGATGTGTTAATTCATTCGCACACCCCATAATAAATAAAAATGTCCTAATCATCCCAGAAAACACTTCTTACTTGAGAAAGACATTTGCCCTCCTGGCTTCTGAGAGTGATTCAGCCAAAACCCAATTTAAATTTGGGTTTTATTTTTCCTCCAAATCCTTTTTCAGTGATTAGGGACAGACTCCCCTGGAGATCAAATGATACGACCCCATAGTGACTCCAGCCCCCAGAAAATTTTAAGCCTCAAATTGTGCAATTTGTGTCCACCCTGGACCCCTTTTGACACTACTTAACCTTTACAGAAATCACCTTTTCAAAATCTGAATTTTGAAGCTCTCCTGATTGCCCCTAATGGTGAGAGTAATTTCTGCCGTTTATATATCTGTTAAAACAGATAGTCCAGCTGCCAGGCCAGACTTACAGTGGGTGCGGTGAGAGCTAGGCTAGAGTCTGTCATCTAATTACACGCAGGTTAGCTACCAAGGAACGGAGTTACTCGCAGTGGGTGCCGGTGAGAGCCCAGGCTGGCGTCTCTGTCATCTATTAACACGGATAAAATATCACCCTTCATGACAGACAGCAAACGTAAAACAGTTGTTGCTGAAGCCAGAGTGTGGAAGCGGGAAGTGTGAGGTAAGACTCAGCCGTCCTCAGTATACAGTCAAGACCTCTGGGTAGCGCTTGAGAAATTATTGCCTCTACGAGAGAGCTTGCTCCCATCCGTATGAGTGCGGACCTATGAGCTTCACTGCGAGATGCTGGTGGTTGTCGATCCTGATCCACTCCAGGTGCCCTTTTTCTTGGCATTCTTTTCTCATTTTTACTGCAATGTGAGGGAGGAAAGTGTAGCTCTGCTTCTTTGTTCTCTGTCCGTGCTCCCATACTCTTGTCTCTGATAACCACATCTGGTCAAGTCTCCTGTACCTCCCTTGTACAATTCAGAGGAATATTTGTACAGCTATTGTGTACATGCAAAGTTTTTTTAGTAGTTTATTCCTAGAAAAACACATTTTTAAAATGGATGGAAATCCCAAATACGTCTTTGTTTCTCGCTTTTTTTTAATTGTATTGAATGAGTTGTGGGCGTCACTACAGGGATTGCTAGCTATGTTAAATAATGATTGCAAAAACATTGTCATTTTGCAATATGTGTACATTAACAGGTGTCTTACTATTCCGGTTTTTGCGACAGCCACCATGCCCCGATAAATTTCAAAAATCACCCTTCGAGCCACTGTTTGACAATGTGTGTGAAGAACAAATGTCTGTTCTAGAAACACATTTTTTAATATAGGAACTGTAAGTATAGGCTGACATTTCACAGCAACTGCCTCCAAAAATTCAAAACATTGACCCTTGAGCCACTGCCTTGACAATTGTGAAGACAAAATGGCTGTTAGAAACCACATTTTATATAATAGGACATGTAGTTATTGCTGCATTTCATCAGCAGCATGACCCAAAAAATTATAAAATGACTTCTCAGCCACTGTTAAAATTGCGAGGGAGAGATGCCACCTTAGGAAGACACTCAATTTCGTTCCAATGACCGATGATTTTAAGTGTATCCACAGCACCCATGACCACAAAAACCATTGACAAGGTGCGCGAAAAATTCTAAAAGATAAAGTGACGTAATTGAATACGTTTTTTTTATGAGAAACTTTGGTGTCTTTTTACTGTCTCCTCACCGCAAAACCAGCAAAATGAACTTTTGGGACACTGTAGATATAAAAATTGCCAGTAAGGATAATGATCAGATTTAAAAAAAAGTTTTCAAGCAGGACCATTTTCTTTTGGAAAGGTAGGTGAAGTAGGACCGGGAAAATAGTCGGTGACCTCGTGCCAACATTGCGAAGGCCCACAACATCATCAGAGATCCATGCCTGTTCATTTGATGAAGTCAAATGATCCAGACATTATCGCTGTGGAATGCAGGGAGGATGGTCTGTCTCGAGAGAAATGGTGACTGCCTCCTAGCTGTGCTGTATGGTTGCCGCTTGAAAGATATGACGCTGGCTGCTGGGCAGGACATCAACCTCTATGGTGTCTGGCCAGCAGAGGTCGGGCCATTCATCCATTTTGGTATACCTCCAGAAGTCGATTGGGTCCAGAAACCATACCAAAACTTACGGTGTTGAGAAGCAGATAGTTCGGTTTAGCATCATGATCTTAAGCGGTCTCTGTGTTGTGTATGTGTGCCCTGCTGGAACATGCGTTGCCTGAGGTGTGTAAATAAAGATTGCAGAGGTCACTTTTAGCTTCTGCCACAATGCCTGCTGCTGCTGTGGCACTCTACCTGCTGTCACGTTGCCCTGTGTTGTTCCACCGTGATTGATATTTGAAGACCTGCTGAGATGAAGACAGGACGCTCAACAGATGTCTCCAGTTGACAAGTCAGCACGGTCTCCAATTCCTGCATTTTACATACATCTATTTGGGTGGTTGGAAGGAAATTGCGGAGTTTTGGCTAGTTTACCAGGTGATCGAGGAGGGTGGCCACCCATTAACTGTTGTTCAGTTTGATGGCCTTAAGCGAGGGATCATGTTATTGGAGGAAATGAGCATCCAAGCACTCATGTGAGAGATTGGAGCCTTGATTTCCCAAGCCTCTGGGGTCAGAGGGGCACTAGCAAAATGAATCTTCCTCATTTTTTCCTCACTCCGCCTCATATTCGTGCACCAAACCTGGCTTTCCAAGGCAGGGATTTGATCCTGGTAAGGACGTCGGTGTCAGGAAAACCTCCTCCTCCTCCGCTTCCTCCCGGCACAGCTTCACCACGCCTTGACTTGCCTTCGGATGATGCACCCGGAGAGCTGAGGAGCTGCCTTGCAATAGCCCTGGACCCCGAACCGACTGCCTAATGAAGACCGATAAAATTGTGAAAATTGTCGGGCCTTCTGGATTTGTTTTTTTTATTTTTTTTTTTTTTTTTCGCGACGGAGAGAAAGGCTCGTGTGCCGCATCTGTGTCCCGTCTCCTCCTCCGTCGCTTGGTGGGATCTGCATGTTTTCAGAGTGTCCAACGATCGTTCCCAGAACTAAGATTCACCTCGCTAATGCTCTCATGTGACAAGGGCATTGTCGCACTTGACCACTTTGGTGGCTTCCTTTCTAAAACTGGTCCTAAGCGGTTGGTTGCAGAGCTCTTTTCACCCGCCTCACCTCTCGGTGGTTCAACATCACCTGAGGTCTGCACACGCTGCTTGTCATGGCCATGTGTGCATTCGTATGCGTTGGGTTAAATGGCATTGTGCTGCGTTGCCACAATCGCTGGAGCATGGTGAGGGTGGAATTCCAGCGTGTTGCCACGTCAACAAAGAGACAGATGAAGGGGGTATAAGGGCGAGGCTGACGCTCTGCAACGCAGCCCAGGTGGGATGAAGACAGGGGCGAACGGGACAGTAGAGTGTGAGTTCAGACACGAGACATCTCAGCAGGCAGTCCAGACGGGGTAGCATCTTTATGATAAATTTCTCCCGATTATTGATTAGTGGTTGGTGGAGGGGTGACAGAAATGCGGGGCGGGGAGCGGGCCAGGCAAGGGATAGGCTTCAGCTACCGCTCTTAGGGCGGACCAGAGATTTTCGGACCGTAGCGCACACTCACCTCTTGCCTGGCACAGGTACTTGGTCACCCCAAGCCCGAGCGCTCGGTTCTCGTTGTGAAGAGGCCGTCCACAGCTCCTGGACCTGTGGTGTTGAATGTCTCCAAGACAGATTAATTTTCAACACGCCTGCTTTTATATAGGCATGTGACGTGCGGCCACCAGAAGACTTTTGGGGGAAGAACCTGCACCGCCCCTGCGGTTTTGAAGAGCGTTTGCTACCAAGCCTGAGAGTCCACTCGCATTACCACAGAGACATACACCCAACTCCCCCAAGTGTGAGCTGTCACAGATGTATAGTAGTGGGGCCCTTGTCTTTATTAGTGGCTTGTGATTAGATCCTATGTGTTCGGTAGTCAGGTGACTTTGACGGAAACAGGAATGCCAGAGCAAGATGTCAGCTTGAAGAGATTTATGAGATGACAGCGTAGGGGATGGCTAGGGGGGCCGCAGTGGCGTTGAAAAATTAAGAGGAGACGGGCTTTTTGGAAAAGAAATGCGATGCTCGGCATTTGGTATTGGGGGCTCAAGGCAAGGGCCATCGAAGTGGCGGAAACCCATATGGTCCACCAGGCGGAAGGCAAACACATTTCCAAGGCCAAAAGCCTGGCAAGGCCAACATTCAGGCTTGTGGCTTTGGGTGGTTTGGGTTAAAGTGTTTCTCCCTTGTCCAAACATGGTAGAAGAAGGCTGGCTTCTAGACTGGCCGCTGTACGGCAGTGTGACAGAAGTCATCAAAACTGGTGTTTGGAAGGAGAAGGGGTAGGATGGGTCTATAGGTTGGTGCTGGTGGTACTCGGGCTGACGGTGGAGGCTGAAGCGGAGGTGATCCCTTGATCTGATGGACTCTGATCGAGATGATCATGCGGCAGCTGTAGGAACGCTTGATGGTGGAAGAGGGCAGGAGGAGGGGGCTATAGAGAGACAGAGGGTGTGTGACAGTGGTTGGAAGCGTGAGATGTGGACTTTTTGGCCAGTGTGCACCTCGGCCATTTAAGATTCATGCATTCGCTCTGCTATGTGACATAGAATATGTCGGTGCGGTGGTTAAACACCATCATGATTCTTCCCTGTCAATCATTCGAGATAGAGTTTATGGCTAAAGGCGGCATATGACATCACTGGGTGAATCAGAGGCAGTGCCGGTAAAAAGGCCAGGAATGTGAGATTGTCAATGGACTTTTTATGGCGATAAGCGAGGAGCGGTGTTTCTGGATGATCATGGCTGGTGGAATAATCTCATGGGGACTTGAGCTGACAGCACTGCTCCTTTTTGAGGCGGGACACGTACTGACACTACCCACTCGTTTCCTCCTCGTCAAGTGATTGAAGCGCTCGCAAGCAAATTCTGACTGAAAAGACCACGTTGGATCCGCAATGGTCGTCATCATCATCATCAACAACAGGTGACCATCCTCGTCCCATGACATTCTCGTCATGCCAGAGAGAAGCTTGCGGGCGCTACTAAGATCAAGGCAACTGCTCAAGACGTTTGTGGTCGGGATTTTTTGGGTCCCGATAGTTGTGCCGTCGGTTCCTTCGTGCCTCCTCTACTCTGATGTAAGGCTTCAGCGAGTTGGGCATCAAAGCAGACAAAGATCATCCTCTTTGGCTCTTGATATTTTGAAAATGCCTCTTTCTGACCCCAACACATTTTCAGTCATCAAAGAGGTCTTCAGAAATGGATTATCCCACAGTGGTTGGTTAACACAAGTCTGACATTTGGGCTTGCCTCGTGCTATGTTGGCACGGATGCGGATGATGATGATGATGACATTTGTGGCCGTGACTTTGTGAGGACGAGGGAGGTAAGACTTGCTGGATGCAGGTTGCTTTAACCACTGAAAAACAGATTGGGAACGCTGTTCATCAATGAGATTCGACTAGGGCACTGATCACAGCGATGACAGGCCCTGCGGTCCTGCACGCGATCGATCCGGCTGGCTTGCGTGTTGTCCGCAGAAGCACGGGAAGGAGCACCTTCTTTCGTTACTCTACTCGAGCAGTGTGTGTCGCATGTCCTTTGCTCGCTTACCACCCGCATTTCGCTCTCCATGTTCAGAAAGATAAAAAATTTAGACGGGTATGGAAGGTTTTTGACAGTCTCTCTTATTGGAAAGACCAGGGCAAATCACAGCTATTCTATAAATCTCCCTCTTATTTTCCTAAAGACCAAACTAGGGATTAGAAACTGGAATTGTTTTCTAGTCAAATACCTGTGTAAATGCGGTCTGTGCAAGAACCGTAAGACAAAGATCAACAGTGTTCTTCCCTTCAGTCCAGGGATTTACAACTGCCCAGTTGGACTAGGAAATTGATAGTTTTCAACAAATATCGATACAAGGCGCTATCGCCAAACTGAGATTCAATCCGGGAGCGCAACTAAAAACTTATTCAGATGTTACACGGATGAGAAATTGCGTTTTTTTGTAGCAAATGACAAACGAGAACAGTTTGCTGAGAAAGAATTTTCTATCTAGAATTGTCATACACGTGGCTATTTGAAAAAAACTAAGGGCACCACCACGTTGCAATCCAGCTATTTAAAAAGTTATCACGGATACGAAAGGTGGATTTTACACCAATGAATTACCACCAACTGTAACTACAAAATTTCTGTATCCAAATTTAAAGTACAAAGGTGCCTATTTGAAAAAAACTGGGGCGCGAGCAAAGTGCATATACAGCTATTTAAAAGTTATATGGATAAGAAAGGTGGGTTTTGCTACCAATGAGTAATACTACAGGCTCGTTACACCACAAAATTTCTGTATTCAAGATGGTATAGTGACAAGGGTGGCTCTTTGAACAAAACTGGTATGCCACCAAAGTAAAATTACAACTATATAATGTTATCGGATAATAAAAGGTGGGTTTTTGCACTATGAAATACAACAGACAGTTACGCCACAAAATTATCTGTATTCAAGATGAAGTACAAGGTGGCCCTCCTGGTTGAACAAAACTGGGCCGCTCAAAGTGAAATACAGCTATTTAAAATCTTATAAGCGAAAATAAAGTGGGCTTTTGCACCATGAAATAAACTCGCACATTACTAAGCAAACTTTCTTTATCCTAATATAATTACAAGGTGGGTCTTTGAATCAAAGGTGGGCTGCCCCATATGAAAAACACCCTATTTAAAATTATATATAGGTTAATAAAAGGTGGGTTTTGCACCTATGAAAATACACCTGCAATTACTAGCAAATTTTTGTATAAAATATAAAGTACAAGGTGGGGTCTTCTTTGAACAAAACTGGGCTGCGCTCCAAAGTGAAAAACACTGATATTTAACAGTTATACGGATAATAAAAGGTGGGTTTTGCACCTATGAAATACCACTGCAACTGTAGCAAAATTTGATCTTATCCTAATTATTACGTGCAAGGGTGGGGTACTTTGAACGCAAAACTGGGGCTGCGCCAAAGTGAGAAAAACACTCCTTTAAATTGATACGGATAATTAAAACGGTGGGTTTTGCAATATGAATACCACCTGCACATTGCTAGCAAATTTCTGTATCCTTAATATAAGTACACAGGTGGGTGTCTTTGAAAAAAACTGGGGCTGCGCCAAAGTGAAAATACACCTATTTTAAAATTATCTCGGATATTAAAAAGGGGGTTTTGAACTATGAAAAGATACACCTGCTAATTACTAGAAAATTTCTGTTTCCTAATGTAGTACATGGTGGGTCTTTGAACAAAAACTGGGACTGACACAAAATAAAAGGTTACTATTTCACCTCACGGTTGCGTAGGTGTGCTGGACAAAGAAAGCTGTTTAAAAAAAAGCCATTTCATATGCAGGTCAAAGAAGAGTCTGGGCATATACACTCTCCTTGCAAAAGCCTTGCATGCCTGTGTTCGCCCCCCCCCCCCTCACCCTGCGGTTGCTACAGCGCTGGATGCTTCTTTAAAGTTCTCTGTCCTAATAGAGTGCTGAAATTCTCTAATCAACCTATGTTTCTAATGTTCACGCTAAAAGAATGTTGTCACTGTATGGAAGTAAGAGAACTGTGTCTCTGAGCTGACTGTATTTGAAAGAGATCTAGGCACGTCCTGCTCTAGTGTGAGGACACTGAAATCACTGATGATGAAACAGAGAAACACGCTTTTCTATTGCAAAAACGAGGGGGTCATGTGTATATTTTCCAGACAATGACAGACCATATCACATCCACCAATCAGTGAGACGCACACCCAGCTCCCTGCTCTACGCTTAAGACTGATTTGCTTGGCACGTCCAAAATGGACAGAGAACCGCCAAAAAAAATGGCCGCGATAGGGAATAGATATGCGCGAGATTCTACCCAAAATATCGCGTGATCGGGTTTTCGATCAACTAAAAACCGTGCTGATTTACAACTTTGTCGATTTATAAACTTCGCACTCATTCCTACTCATCACCAATAAAACCGGTTTGAAAACAATCCATTGTACTGTTATTGAATTAGTAAGAACCATTACTCTAAGACGCCACTATTCCACGCCATACAGAGATCATAATAATGATAGATAGCAGTTGTACACAGGCTTCTGCAGCCGTTTAAGTGTACAGTGTAGTTACATTTTAGGGACTCACAAGGTGATGTCTTATCCGCATGAGAGTCGTTCGTTATCCATTTTCTTTATTTCTTTCAGTCGCAGACCATATGACAAACTTCTCCCAGCCACCAACTTGTCCCTTAGAATTTACCACAAAAAACATGTTAGACTCCAAACAGTGAACATGCCCCCATCAGATTATTGGGCCCCCATTTGTGCCATTGGTGCTAAACACTCCATATAGTAGACAGCCCCTAAAAAAATTAGACAGGCAAATAGGAAGCCACTTCTTTTAGTTAGGTTAGACCTTAAAAATTAGTCAGATAAGTAGGCAGACTCTTTCTATTAAGTAAAGTCACTCTTCAGTATAGGGCCCCCTCTAGTAGGTAGGTAGATACCCCATCTAGTAGGCAGGTAGATAGGGCCCTTTACAGTAGATAGGCAAGTAAATATGGCCCCTTATAGCAGATAGGCAGGTAGATAGGGCCCCTTATGATAGATAGACAGGTAGATAATTCCCATTCCAGTAGGTAGGCAGGTGTATAGGGCCCCTTCTAGTAGGTAGGCAGGTAAATATGGCCCCTTATAGTAGGTGTGCAGGTAGATAAGGCCCCTTTTGGTAGGTAGACAGGTAGATAGGGTCCCTTATAGTAGGTAGGCAGGTAGATAATGTCCCTTCTAGTAGGTAGGCAGATAGATATGGCCCCTTATAGTAGGTAAGCAGGTAGATAGGGTCCCTTATGGTAGGTAGGCAGGTAGAAAGGGCTCCTTATACTAGTTAGGTAGGTAGATAGAGCCCCTTATGGTAGGTAGGCAGGTAAATACGGCCCCTTATGGTAGGTAGGCAGGCAGATAAGACTCCTTATAGTAGGTAGGCAGGTAGATAGGATCTATTCAAGTAGGTAGGTAGGTAAGTACTTCCCCCAGTAGGTAAGTATACCTCCCCCACCCCATAAAAAATAAATAAATAATACTCACCTCGGCTCTTCCCTGTTTTCCTGCCAAACACATGTTATCATGCTGCCCACCCCGGGACACTTAGTTCTGGCCCTACTTATCGCCGCAAGGGTAGCATTAGGGGCCTACTGTTAGCTACAGGAGAGTGGCAACAATGAATCATTACCATCTTTCACTGCTGCCTTCAGTGGGCTAAGTGGCCAAGAAAGGCTGTGTGCCGCTTTTTGTCGAGGGGGGCCTGTTCACAAATGCGACTGCTGTGACCCCCTGTAGTTACGCTTATGCACCTTTGACATCCATTCTGAAAAACTAAATAAGCTTGTTCTTGGATTCATCCAGACCATAGTGGACATGGTTCCAGTACAACCATGTCCAGTCAGTGCTGATTGCTCTCAGCAAACTTGTTTGCAGGTTGTGTTGAATATCATCCTTAGAAGAAGCTTTCTTCTGGGATGATGGCTATGCAGAGCAGAAGGATGCAGTGTGCAGCGTATGGTCTGATCACTGACAGACTATTTTGAAAAGACAATCTCTGGATATGATGCTGAGCACATGCACTCAAACTCTTTGGTTAAACCATGTTAAGACCCTGGTTCAAGTGGATCTGTCTATGTTAAACCCCTTGTATGTCTTGCGCCACTGTGCTGCAGCTCGTTTCAGGGTGTTGGCAATCATCTTATAACGTAGGCCATATTTATGGTAGAGCAACAAATGCTTTTTTTTCAGATTTTCTTCCAGGAGTCTTTGCCAGGAGGTGCCGTTGTTGTTCTTCCACTGGTCAAGTATGGAGAGAGTGTGAGAACGATAACACCAAATTTAACACATTTAAATTTAACTCCCCATTCACACCTAAGACCTTGTAAGGCTAACGAGGTGCATGACACCATGGAGAAAAAATGGCAAAGTGGGCACAATTTACCAATTTTCACTTAGGGGTGTACTCTCTTTTGTTTCAAATTTTTAGACAAACTTAAAAACTGTACACTACATATATATTGTATAAAAATGTCGTTTTAGTTTTGCCCCCATAAAAGATATAAAACAATATTTACATAAATGTAAGGGGCGTACTTACTTTTGTGAAATATGCATCAGGATACATTTGTAGTTTAGATGCAAATCAACAGCCATCCTGCTTTATCACAAATAACTTTGCTGCTGGTTTATTGTCCTGCACACCCAGCACCCAAGATACATGTGTCGGGGCACCCGAAAGAGCATTTACTAGATTCATCGTACAGGGCCCAACCGAATTGTAAACTAAGGGGCCCTTGGGGTAGGGGGCCCCTTTTGTTTCACAAGTTTGGTAAAAAGAATGGGCCAAATGTTAACATTGGGGCCGACACTCACAGGCGGCCCGCGAAGCTGTTGATTCCCTGTGGATGGTTTGCAGCATAGATGAATCGGCAGCATCACTGGCCACCTATAAGGCACGGCTTGTGGGGGAGGGAGGATCCTGTTGTGGCCTGTGGGGGAGAGAGGGTTATATTGCAGCCTATGGGGGCCCGATATCCCGTGAAGGGAAAGGCCCTGTTGGGGCCCCTGTTGGTTCCTGTCGTCCCCCGTGGGAGAGCGGGCCCCTGTTGTGGCATTAAGAGCAGGGCCTCAATTCAACCCTGCAGCAGCAAGGAAAGAAAAGAAAAGGAAAATAATCCATGCAGAATGATACAGAGCCCCATGTGTGCCGAGCAGCTCTGCAGGTGATCTCCTCAGCCGGGTGAAGGGGGAACTTCTGGGGAGCCAGTGCACTGATATTCAGGGTGCTACCACTTGACACCAGGCATGCAGCTGGGCAGCATTCAAGAAGGATAAGGAGATCATCGCTGACTATTAGTACCATGTTAATGGTAAGTGCCAGCTTTCCAAAGCCATCCCCTGCCAGTCTGTCTCTGCAGAACTGCATCACTCTGCAGCAAGCGTGCCACCCTCACTGCATTTTTATTCCAGGTCCAGTCCCTGCTCCTGTCTGCCAGGGTATTTCCTGCAGTATGGGCATCTCTGTGTTTATGCATTTGTGCTTGGTGAGACTGGACCTGCAATACAGCTATGTAACAAACTAGGAGGATCACTGCCATAAAAAGATAGCAGAATTCACCCTGTGCCCCTTGATGTAGCACAGTAGCAGTAGCCGGTATTGTCTCACCCCAGTCTTCACATGGAAGGGAAGGATCCGGGGGGCCCTATGGAGGAGGAAAGGCCCGGCGCGGCTCGGAAAAAGAAATTGACCGGCGCAGAGATATATGTGGTGTATGTGTGTATACTGTGTACGTATATATTGTAGGTAACCGTCCGGTAAAGTCATTGATGGAAAATGGACTGCCATTTTTAAGTATGTCTCGGGGGGCGGTTTGTCGGTCCACCCCCACTTTTCATTACCACACCAACTGCTCTATGTGCCACCGGTCCAAGGAGCTGGGGAAAAAGGAGCAGCCTAGTTAGTGACATATGTTGTTAACTTCCCTGTGTTTTTTTTTACATGCTCCTTCAGCTTTTCTTTGCTCTTTTTCTGGACGGTGTGCGGGAGGGGAGGGGGCCCAGGTTTTGCTGGGACCTCTTGGGAGGCCTTTAAACCCCTTAAGCCAACGCCTGAAAAGAGTTAATGACCAAACATTTTTTTTATTTTTTGCCCCCTTGCTTTTTTAAAAACAGTTGTAACTTTTATATTTTTTTTAAAGACCGTTGTTGAGGCCTTTTTTTATTCGAGACAAGTTTACATTATGGGGGTATAGTTTAAGTTCACTTAAAATAATTGCAGTATTTTTTTTATTTAAATTTTTTTTTACAACATTAAAATTTCACACTTAATAACTTGTTAGATTAATTCTACAGGTTATTACGGTCTGGGATACCAAAAACCCGACAGCTTAGGTCTCTGAGACCGTGGTTATGAGGCATTTTGTCCCTGCATATTTGGGAAGTGAACATTTGAAAGTGATCGATCATCAGAAAATAGCTGAACTTTATAGAGCGCACCTCAGAGACCCTACGTCAAAGACCACATTTTTTCCTTTCTTCAAGGGGATGTTTAGTTTTAATTTTGGACACTACCCTCAACAACCCCACGCATTATTTGTATAACTCCCCCGTTTTTATTACTGGTAGTTTATTCTACATTTTTGGGCTACTACCCTCATCAACTCCACAGCATTATTTGTATAACTCCCCCCCGTTTTGTATTACTGGTAGTTTTGTCTACATTTTTAAATACTACCCTCAACAACCCCCCCAGCATTATTTGTTAATCCCGTTTTGTATTACTGGGATGTTTAGTCTCATTTTGGACTACTACCCTCCAACCCCACGCAATTTTTTGTATAACTCCCCCGTTTTGTATTACTGTATGTTTAGTCTAAATTTTGGAAATAC
>JAODAL010058339.1:0-22145 GCA_025379985.1 Phyllomedusa bahiana
TTTGTCACCGTCTAGCAGATCCGGGTTCTCAAAGAAAAGGGGGTGCTTGGTATCCCGTTCACCCCGGTGATAGGTTTTCTAATCCGTTTTTTTTTTTCACGGCACCAAAATGATGTAGATATCTTTTTTCTCAGCAACCTCTCTGTCTCCCACGGACCCGAAAACACAACAGTGCACTGGGATTCTATTCAAAAGATTAGAATACTTTATTATGGACTGACATGATTTTTTAAAGGGTATAGGCGTGATCATACAGAGAAGGTTAGGCATATTACAATCCAATCAAAGATAAGTATATAGCATAAGATATAGGTTACAATCCAATCAGTGTCTTAATGTAAAGATACCATTTAATTATTAAAATCATGACACCTCCCATCTACCAAAAAATAAAAATGAATACTCTGACATCTGCCTTAGTTACACTAATCTAATAACCTTAAACAAGCAGCAGCTATGACCTGTTATTCAAATGCCACGGTCAGACCAAATGCCTCTTAGACCAAATATTATGATGTGAGCGGACAGAAACGTTCTTGTATCCTAGTCAGAAATTCATACAGAATATTACACAAAGATTTAAGTTTGAAGAAGACAAGATGGGTGCCATAAATTAAAATGATTATCAAATTATCAAACTTATATTCAATTCTGTTTCACCTTCAAGAATGGCCTCTCCAGTAGGGTTAAGGACATGCTGGCTGCAAGAGACATCCCGTCTTCCCTAAGTGAACTGATCCATTTGGCCACTCGCATCGACGTGCGGTTCGCTGAAAGACAAGAGGAGCTATGACGAGAACGTGATGTAGCTAGACCACATCGATTTCCTTGCTTGGCTCCTGTGTTTCAGAGACCCCCTATGCAAATTCTACCGACTTCCAGTGAGGAACCTATGCAGGTCGACTGAGTTCAACTGTCCGAGCAAGAACTGGTACGACGTCGGTTGGAGAACCTGTGCTTATACTGTGCCAGCCCAGAGCATTTCCAGAGGAAATTGTCCCCAATGTCCCAAGCATCCGGGAAACGCCGGCACCTAGGTTCTGTGGGACAGGCGTCCCTAGGTGCATGTTCCTCCTCTCCACGCCTGACGATGCTGGTACGAGTCGTGACCGATGCTGGACTCACGTTCCAGGTTCCAGCTTTTCTGGACTCGGGCTCTGCCGGAAACTTTATCCACCACGCTCTAGTGTCGCAGTATCGCCTCCCGGTGGTCCATCTGGAAAAGATATTGGTGATCTCCTCGGTCAGTGGAGAGCTCCTAAGTGATGCTATACAGTTCGCTACCAAGCCGTTGTCTCTCCACGTGGGGGTTCTGCATAAAGAGAAGATCACATTCTACGTGTTGCCTCGCTCCTCCTTGATGATTCTGCTGGGGCTTCCGTGGCTGCGGCTCCACTCCCCAACGCTCGATTGGACGTCTGGGGAGGTTACACGCTGGGGTCCAGACTGCCTGAGCCGTTGTCTGGTGGCACCTCGCCCGGTACTTCCCGGCTCTCCACTGCCTGGTCTACCGGCCGAATACCAGGATTTTGCCGATGTCTTCTCGGAGAAACAAGACCCAAGCCATGTCAGACTATATACGGGAAAATCTCCAGAAGGGGTTTATTTGTAAATCCTCCTCTCCCGCAGGTGTGGGATTCTTCTTCGTGGAAAAGAAGGACGGTTATGTCTCCACTGCATCTGACAAAAAACAGCCAGAAAGTGGCCGTTTTTTCTCCGATGCACGGCTGTGGTATTTGTCACGCTTTGTAAAAAAAAACCGCTGTTATTTCTTGTTTTTTTGGCCGTCACCCATACAATTGTATTGGAAGACGGAAAGAAAACTAAAAAGCGTCGGTTTTATTTTTACAACATGTATAATATGCCCGCGCCGAAAGACGAGCAGAGAAAAGACGAGCTGTGGAGACTGCAGCCCCGTCTTTCATTGTAGTCTATGGGGCTGCGGGAAAGGATCGTATCTTGGGCGCTTTAAAAAAAATAAATAAAAAGCACCGAAGATACGATTGTAAAGCTGTGCAGTGGAGACATAGCCTATGGGATATCTGATGTTATATTTTAATAGATTGGACTTTTTCAGATGGGGGAACACCAAATATGGGAAAATATTGTATTTATCGTATTTTTAAAATGGCAAAAAGGGGGAGTAATATCAACTTTTAAGGGTATGTTCCCCCCGGGGTCTTGCCTCCATATAAACATCCGCTTTTCTGATGCGTCTCTGGGTCTATCAGAACAGACCCAGAGACGGATCTAACAATTAGCAGTGAGATTGTCACTGCCGGCAATGAGGAACATGCAGCTGCATTCACATGAGAGATCGCCGCTACGTGTTTGTTTTGCGCCTGTTGGGTCTGCTTTTTGGATGCGATCAAAGAATTGCATGTCACTTCTTTGATGGCATCAGCAAGACGGAGCCGACAGGCGCAAAACAAACACGCAGCGGCGATCTCTCATGTGAATGCAGCTGCATGTTCCTCATTGCCGGCTGTGACAATCTCACTGCTAATTGTTAGATCCGTCTCTGGGTCTGTTCTGATGGACCCAGAGACGCATCAGAAAAGTGGATGTTTATATGGAGGCAAGACGCCGGGGGAACATACCCTAAGTCTATGTTCACACGGCTTATTCAAGCCGTAATTGCGGGACGGATTTTGTGTACGGGGGCAGAAGGGGGGGGGGGCAGTTCGCCGGCCCCATAGACTTTCATTATCCACGGTGCGGATACTGCGGGGATAATGTGCATGTCACTTATCTCCCCGCACGCCGTATTGTCATAGTTGCCAACTTTTGAAAATGGAAAATCAGGAGATCAAAAATTTGCATGGACACGCCCATCTTTCTGTGTGCCACGCCCCTTCAAAAACCCACCCCACTCCCCTAATCATAATGGCTTTAAAGAAAGCCAGGTAGATCCCCTTAAGCCAGTAGTAGCCCCCCTAACCAGGGAGTGCCCCTTAAGGCAGGTAGATGCCCCTTGTAGCAAGGTAGATGCCCCCTCTGTAGCTAGGTAGGCCCCCCTTTTTTACAGGTAGTTGCCCCCTTTGTATCGGTATTGCCCCTTTAGTACCCGGTAGGTAGTGCCCTTTTTAGCCAGCTGGGAGTTTTCCCCCCCCCGTAGCCAGCCCCGGTAGTTTCCCCACTGTAGCCAAACCCGGTAGTTTCCCCCCTGTAGCCAGCCTGGTAGTTGCCCCCACTGTAGCCAGTGGTATTGCCCCCACTGTAGCCACCTGGAAGTTATCCCCCCTGTAGCCCGCCAGGGATTTCCCCCCCCGTAGCCCGCCTGGTAGTTGCCCCCACTGTAGCCAGCCTGGTATTGCCCCCACTGTAGCCAGCCTGGTAGTTGCCCCCACCGAAGCCAGCCCCAGGTAATATGCCCCACTGTAGCCAAGCAGAGCTCCCCATGTAGTTAATAAAAATAAAATAATAAATTCCACTTACCTGACCAGGCTCCTGCAGCGCGGCCGCTCCGGCCGATCTCCTCAGCGACACAGGGGAAGTGAGTGCAGACGCGCGTCACTTCCCCTATGACGCTGCCTTGTATGTACGGCGCACAGCGGCGCTGTACATACAGGGAGAGGAGGGAGGAGGGAGCGCTCCCTCCTGCCTCCTCCACACACAGTGAGACCGCGGGCGGGTGAGCGGACCCTGCGCCCGCTTCACCCGCCTGTGGGAACGGACCGGCGGCGCCGGAGTAGCGCATTAGCGCTACTCCGGCGCCGCGGTCATTTAAAGGACCCCCGCCGCCTGTAGGCGGCGGGAGAAATGCCAACTCCCCCGGCTCCAGCATGTCAGCACGCAGGGATTATGTAAGTAGATTTCTTACTGAAGCGCTGAGCGCAGCAGCTGTGCCGGGAGCGCGGGCCCCCTCCCTCCCAGCACCGCCCCCAACCCTGCTACTGGGGCCGGCCAGGCGCAGTACTTTTCCTATGTAAGGCAGCGGAGGTGGAGCGCAGCGGTGCTGGGAGCACGGGCCCCCTCCCAGCACCGCTGACACTCGCCGGCCGCCATCGCCGGGCCCTATGTAGAGCGCGGCGCTCGGCTGCGCCGTGCTCTATTAACTGCTGAACAATGTATGAAATAAGCGGGCCTGCTTGAAGCGGGCCCCTTATTTCTCCGGGCCCCGTACAGGAGTACTGGTTGTACCCCCCTGTACGGCGGCCCTGCTTGCACTACCTGCTCACCTGCCGTTACAGACAGACATGTCATCATCTTCTGGAACATCATCATAAGGCTATGTCTACACTCCATTGGAGAAAAAATTACCTGAAAACCAAATCCTAA
The DNA here is from genome assembly GCA_025379985.1 of Phyllomedusa bahiana. Lineage (NCBI taxonomy): Eukaryota > Metazoa > Chordata > Amphibia > Anura > Hylidae > Phyllomedusa > Phyllomedusa bahiana. Next base: position 4,282 of record JAODAL010058339.1, read on the forward strand.
ACTCGTTCATAAAACGTCAAAAGCTGCTGAAAAAACGTCCGTTTTTTGCCGTGATTTAAGTTTTTTTATGCATAAATCAAGCCATTGGATGTAACTGCACCCTACAACGGGGATATAAAGAACATTATTGCATCTACATGTAATCATGTAGTCGTTTTACGGATTTTGGCGCTAGTAAAGTTCTCTATTGGCGCTAAAATCTGGGGGTTTTTTACTAATTTTGGTGCTAAGAAAATTATCTTACATTTGTCTATAGATTGTGGGGACAGCATTCTTGCTTGCACTGCTTTTAACAGCAGTTGGAGAGATACTTTACAGTTAGCTTCATGCACATCAGAGCTTTTAAGACTGACTCAGTCCCCCACTGACTTCTATAGAAGAGTTTTCTAGTCATTGCTGTTTGACCTGGAAGAAGTCAGTGTGCAGGGAGGAGGAGAGGGAGAGCGGTGACTATCTCCTATTGTGACTGGTGGATCCTGTGTTAGCTATACACATTGGTGTCACCTCTCAGATTGACCCTGCTTATGATGATAATGAGCAGACTACTGAAAATCTCTCTCTACAGAACAGGAAGTGTTAGAATATTATTAGGCCTAGGGGCTAAAGTAAAAACTGCAGGACTTACAATAATAATAATACTACTACTAATAATAATAATGCATAATATAATTGGTATAGCTACATCCATAAAAGTCTGATTTATTGAAATTGAAGATCATTTATCTCGTACAGTGAACACCAAAGAAGTTAAAAAAATCCCTATGCCGATATTGTGTTTCTTTGGTCATTTAGGATTCCTAAAAAAATTGAATTTAAAAGTTATCAAAAAGTGATACGTATTCCAAAATGTGCCAAAAAAAATACACACAGCTAACAAAAATGAGCCCTAACTAGGTCCCATAGATTGGAAGCTAAAAATAAGTTTATTGTCACAGTGAATGGCGCTTCATGAAGCACGGGATTAAGTAAAAAATCCCCAACCCTAGATTGTAATAATTGTTTGCTAGGGCAACTAAAGCCCTACAAAGGGTCTCCATTGTGGCACAAGTTATCATCCTCCCCCAATGTATTTTATTAGAGACCTCATAGCACTGTGGTCATAGCTCTAAGGTATGTTCACACGGCTAATTGCAGGGTGTATTACGCCCGCAATTTAAGCCGGGGTTCCGGGAGCTCGGTAACTCCCGTGGCGCGGGGCCCCATAGACTGTCACTACATAGACTTGTCAATTATCTCCCCGCTCGTACAATTCGATTGTATTGTACGCCCGGATAAGTGAGGCCGAAATCCATCATCTCTGTGAGAACTGTGGATTACTGTAATGATTAGGGCACATTTAGCCGTATTAAAAGTGCAGTACACTCTCATAGTGCGAAATTGTGTCATAAAAAAGCTGTGTGAACTTACCTACAGCCAACCAGATAGCACTGCATAAGGCTCCATGTTGTGTCATGTTGCTGCATTATAATCCCGTTACACCAAAATATACTATGAAATAAAATAGCTTTATATGAAAATTTCCCCTAGTATGGGGTGATATAGGGAATAGGACTGAGAACTGTGTATAACTATAGTCCCTGTACAACACTTTGGAATATGTTAGCACTATAAACATAATGCTGAAAAAATAAGTAACATACTGTAAATCCGATTTATTGTTTTATTTCCACCTACAGAGACCCGGCATAAGCCCCTTTAATTCAACCTCATCACCATGTGCCTTGCTGGTTCCAATGTCCCAATCATCGCCTGGTAACCCTATGAATCCTCCAACCAAGCAACAGCCGGAAGCATCTCCAGAGCATTGCTCCTCACCGATGTCTTCTCCCATAAGTTCCCATCACTCCTCCATTAATGGCCGGTAAGATCCCTGGGCACTCAGCAGATGTTAATTCTCATCAATGATTGTGCTGTTGGAGTAGATATGCCTTTGATCTGAACAATTTTGTCATCTCCATTGACCACTCTGATTGCCAACCCTGTTTTTTTTTTTTTTTTTGGAAACCTCGATGGTTAGATCTCTACAGCAGGGGGTGCTGTGCCCGTGAAGGAGAAGAGATGGTGCAAGGATTCAGATATTCTGCTCGGCAAGGATGGCATTGGTACAAGGGCTGGCAGTTACTGGTCACTGCCGGCCACATGGACAGCGAGGGCATCAGGTGAAATCTCCTCCACTCTCAGTGAAGCCCCTGTAGCTTTTGGTGCTGTTCAGGCATTTCTCAATAATTAGTATATGGCGGCGGTCTGTTGCGGCTCCGGATTTTAGGCCCCTGGTAACACAATTGTGAGGCTCTGCTCAGTTGCTATGGCGAACCAGGGGCTGCCCATGTTAGTATAGGCCTATTACACCCTGCACAGTCCAGGGGTAATTACTTTGATTTAAATAAAATGCCTCTATAAAGCAATACGGTCCGTGCTGGCTTACAGAGACAAGCATGTTCTAGTCAACAGAGGAGACTGAGGCTCACATAAATGAAAACGGTCTAGGTCCAACACTTTTCTTTGTTGCCTATAGGCAACCAGAGTTCATTTCATACTGTGCTTGAAAAAATGAAGAGGTATTTGTTGCTATGGCAACAGGAAAGTCTTAGATCCGTTTTCATACATGTCACATTTAGGGGTTCAGCACAAAGGCAGCACTGAGCAGATTGTCAGTTCACAGAAAATAAAGGTTTATTGGAAGTCCATAAACTTGCAACACAAAAATTCAGCTTTTCTTCAGCATATAAATGCACAGTGGCAAAATAACAACTCCTTTCTTCAGGCAGGTAGATCAGCAAACATAAACGTGGAGTCTCACCGACTAGTAGCTCAGGTCCTCAGACCTACACAGCCTCAAGTTCGGCAGCACACAGCTTCTGTTTTCAGGTCCAGAAGCACCCCTCCTGATGACCTGAACCTTTTATCTGGCTGGTAAGGCCTGGGCTGGAGTATTGGATCGACCGTCCCACCCAGGCTTTTGGGGCGCTCTATAAAAAACCCGACCTGGACTACAAACGGAAAAACTGCTCAGCAGCAATAATTGTTGCTGGCACCATAGAAGTGGGTTTTTTATATCACAGAGGCCAGCCACCTCGGTGATAAATACCTCCCATCTCTGACAGTACCTCTGACCCTTCTACATATTCCCCCCCCTCTGCCCAAAGCCGAGGGGTTGGCATCTCTGCTACCATACAAGTACCCCGAAAGGGCATCTGCAGTGCTTTGTGTAAAAACACACCTCCCATGCATTTTGCTGGCCTGTGTTCCACTGAGAACCTGAAATCTTGTAAGGCTAAGAACCTCGAGTGTGTTTGAGCATTGTTCCCTTTCTCTCCGCATCTATTCAAGGAGCGTATCCGATACTTAACTTGAACTTCTTCCTAACAGGTATACGCAGGGAGTCTAAGCCCGCTTGATTCTAACACTCCTTTTCTTTATGGAATAATTCTCACAGGGGGATAATTTTTGGCTGAGGTAAACTACCGGGTGTTCTTCCCCATTAATCTCTTGGGACATGACAGCCCCCAGCCCCACATCTGATGCATCCGTCTGAACGAAGAACTCTCTAAAAAAGTCAGGGGCTACTAGCACAGGCTGCTATACAACAGGCTATCTTCAGCTCCTGAAAAGCCCGTTCAGCTTCCGCCGATTTGCCTGAGTAAGGTCAGTCAGGGGCAGCAGCCAATTTCTGCGAATTTGGGACAAATCTCCTAGAATAGCCAACGATCCCTCAGGAATGTTCTGACCTGCTGTTACGGGTGACCCTGCGACCCCCGTGTCGGGTCGCAGGCACACCCGCACCTCCGCTGCGTCCCCAGCTGCGGCCGGAGCCGCAGCCTGGAACTCGGGCTGCGGGCGCGCCCGCAGCTCTGACATCCACTTACCTCGCCATGCTCCTGTTCTCATCCTGGCGCGTGCTCCTGCTGCCGGCCAGGTGCGCGCTCGCCCCCTAGGCAAATGTACTACAGGCAAATTTAAAGGGACAGCTCGCCGGTGATTGGTCTCATCGGGCTCTGACCCTATTTAAGCCCTGCCTCTTCCTTAGCACCTTGCCGATTCGATAGTGCCCTGTGCCTTGAGTGGAAGCGTTCCCGAGTATCTTGTTCGTCTACTGTGTACCATACCTTCTGCCTCCGTCCCTTGACCACAACCATTGGCGCCTGTCCTGGCCTTCTGCCTGTCCCTGACTAAGAACCATTGCCGCCTGTCCTGACCTTCTGCCTTTCCCCGACTACAAGCCTGCTTCACGATTCTGTACCGCGCAACACCTCGGCTGCCACCGCAAGCAAGTCACGTTAGGGTACGACCTGTAAGCATATCCGCCGCAGCAAGTCCATCCCGCTTTGCGGCGGGCTCTGGTGAAAACCGGACCTACTTAGATTCCGCTGCCGTGGTTTACACCATCGCTTGTGGTGGTCCAGAGAATCCAGTTCGATATCGGCCATGGATCCTGCCAAGGTGCCACTACCAAGCGTCTCTGACTGTAAGGGATTGGTGCATTCGCTGGACCACCGCAAGCGATGATAGTTAAGCCACGCCAGGGAGCAGAGTCTAAGTAGCTCCCGGTATTCACCAGAGCCCGCCGCAAAGCGGAGGACTTTCTGCTGAGGCTACCATGTTTCTACCCCCAACATGAATGTCATGCGATGGCGGCCAGGGTAATGCGTGGTACAGAATCGTAATCCTGAGACGAAGTTGGGGACAGACAGGAGGTCAGGACAGGCGGCAGAGGTTCGTGGTCAGAGACAGGCAGACGGCCAGGGCAGATGGCAAACAGGCAAGGTCAGGAAACGTATTGGAACGGACTGGTACACGGGTAATCAATACGGAACTCCAAAACTCTCAAAACACACTAACGCACACCAACAATCTGGCAGAAAGTGCAGGGGGCGTATACCATACATAGGACCAACGGCCGGCAATTGACAAATTACCGGCGCGCTGGCCCTTTAAATCCAGACCAGCCGTCGTGTGCGCGCCCAAAGCAGCGGGTAGCGCCCTAAGCGGCTGGGACAGGCAGGAGCAGAGAGCACAGGAGCGTGGACGGGTAAGTACGCTGGCGCCGGAGCCCGGGCAGCAGGGGGTTGGTGACGGTACCCACGCCAGCTCCCATGACACTGACATCACCACCATCGTGGCCCAGCAATCGAAGCAGATCGCGCAGCAAGCGCAGCAGCTTAACCAGCTGTCTACTATGATGCAGCAGCTCCTCGCCACTCAGCAGCAGCAACTCCAGTTGTCCATGCCGTTGAAGTTTGATGGGGACCCAAATGCTTGCAGGAGCTTCACCACCCAGTGCTCCCTCCACGTGGAAATTATGGCTGGTCAGTTCCTATCGGAAAGGTCCAAGGTGGCCTTCATGGTCAGTCTCCTCTCCGGGAAAGCCCTGGCCTGGGCGATCCCACTCTAGGACCGAGGCGATCCGGTCACAGCTGATCTTGTGACATTCCTGCAGAGTTCCGCATGTTCATCGAAAGAGCTGCCCGCACTTCATCTGCCGAGACCGCCCTTAATGAACTGCAGCAAGGGAACTCCTCCGTAGGAGACTACTCTGTGCAATTCCGCACACTAGATTCAGAGTTGGCTTGTAACGATGCAGCATTGTGCCGCCGCAACGTTTCAAAAAGGGCCTCTCAGCCAAATTAAGGATGCCCTCTCCACCCGGACCCTCCGTCTTCCATAAGTGAGCTCATCCATCTGGCGACCGAGATCGACATCCGTCTCTCAGAGAGTGGGAGGAGCTTCCCGTCATGACCGTGTACCAGTCCAAACACGTAGTCTACCCCGTCTTGCTCCGGTGTTTTCGGCTCCACTGCCTCCTTCCCACCAGTCATGGAAGAGGGCCATGCAAGTGGACAGAGACCCATCTGACTCCGCAAGAACTTAACCCGATCGACGTAGAGAACTATGCCTCTACTGGGCGGCAGCCCCGAACATCTCCTCAGGGTTGTCCGCTTCGTCACAACATGAGCGCACCTAGGCTTCGTGGGAGAGGCTCCCTATGTGTGAGCAATCCCTCTCCACGGTTCTTGCTGCCAGTTTCTGGGTCACAACCAGTACCGGGACCTCGTTTCAAGTGGCTGCCGGTTCCTGGATTCTAGGCTGCCGGGAATTTTCCTGAATTGCGCTTTGGTGGCCAAGTATCGTCTCTCGTGGTCGCTTAGACCAACCCTTGGTCATCTCCCTCCGTTATTGGTGAACTCTTGAGTGACTCCATCCTCTTCCGGACTGAACCTGTGGTCCTGACAATTTTGGCCAGTTTTCAATACAGGTTCTAGGTACAAGCTTGAAAGAAGGCCAATCAGTCAGGGACAACACAGTTTTATTAACATAAGAATCAATCAATTATGATCAAACATAACATATAAGTAGAGAATAAACTGTTACAGAAAATAGTGTGACATTGGGAACAGTTTGCTAAATATGTATTACTAAGATTAAATACTTTACATCACCATAGAGTCTTAAAACATCACCTGTTCTTATGACTCAAACAGAGAGGCCTAATGGCGAGAATCCGGAACTCCAGACCATCACCAAATTGTTAAGCGTCCTCAACATGGGAACAAGATCCTCTAAAAAAACACCCATTCCTCCACAGACACCGTCTCAAGCCTTCCTTGGCTTGCCACCACCGTATCAAGACTTTCAGGACATCTTCTCCAAGAAGCAGGCGGAGACCCTACCTCCCCATCGTCCCTATTGATTGCCCTATAGACCTGCAGCCAGGACCGACTCCACTCGGGTAGGTCTACCCGCTTTCAGTAACCAAGACTCAGCTATTCTGTCCTACATAAAGAAAACTTACAAACGGCATCATCCGCAAATCTACTTCTCCGCAGGTGCCGGATCTTCTTTGTGGAGAAAAAGAATGGTTCCTTACAACCCTGTATCGCTACGCGGTCTCAACAAGATCACATCAAAAACTGGTATCCTTTACCATTGATTACGAACTCTTCGATCGTCCTCCGTGGACCTAAAGTCTTTCCATGTTGGATTTGCGGGGGGCATCTAAATCTCGTCTAAACCGAGAAGTGATGAGTGGACCGGCCTTCATACTACATGATGGGCACTTCGGGTATTTAGTGATGCCCTTCAGCTTGTGCAATGCTCCAGCAGTCTTCCAAGAATTTGTCAATTACATTTTTAGAGATCTCCTGTATTCTGCATAGTTGTCTACTTGGATGACATTCTGGTGTTTCGCCTGATCTGGACCCCCAACAGACCACCAGCATGTCGCCAGGTCCTGAAAACACCTGCATGAGACCATCTCTATGCAAGCTAGAAAAGTGCCTGTTTCACCAGACCAGCCTCCCTCCTCAGATAAATAATCGCGAACAGGCCTGCAAATGGACCCCTAAACTCTCTGCTGTTCTACAATGGCCCACGACCCGTCGGCCTCCGGGCATACAACCTTCCCTGGGCTTTGCAAATTACTACAGCAAGTTTTATCCCGCATTTTTCTACTTTGGTGGCACTATTGTGGCTCTCAGCAAAAAGCTTCCATCCGAAACTGTGGCCACCAGCCCCGAGAAACTTTTTCCAAGCTGAAAGCAGCATTTGCCTCTGCAGGCCTGTGTTGGTCTCTGCCTTATACGAGAAACCCATCTTCTTAGAAGTAAACGCCTCTTCGGTGGCGCTGGGGCGGTCCTCCACCCAATAGGGCCCAAAGGCAAGACGTCAGACCTGTGGGTTCTATTTTTTCCAGAACCTTTCACCTTCGGAAAGGAACTATACCATCGGGGATTCGGAGCTTCTGGCCATTAAGCTGCTCTAAGAAGAATGCGCCACCTCTTGGAGGGTGCTCAGTATCCCGTGGATATCTTCACTGACCACAAAAAAAACCTTCTCTACCTCCAGACAGCGGCTAGCATCTAAACCCACGCCAAGCAAGTGGTCTCTGTTCTTCGCCCTGGTTCAGATTAAGTGATCCATTTCCAAACCGGCAGAGAAGAAACATTCAAGGCCGATGCCCTTTCCGCTGCTCAACGTCATGGGAAGAGAAGCCACTCCTCAGGCATATCGTACCTCCAGAACGTCACGTAATCCGCAGCCCCTGTAAACCTCCAACGTGTAAACCCTGGAAGATATATGTGCACCCTGCACTCCGGTTAAGGGTAATGAAATGGGGTCATTGTTCTCACATAGCTGGACCCCCTGTTGTATGGAGGTCTTGTTCCTTGATTTCCCAGTTTTACTGGTGGCCGGATCACGTTAAAGATGTGAAGGAGTTTGTGGAGGCCTGTACCACCTGTGGCCTGCCAACAAGTCACCTCCGTCGCAGACCCGCGGGGTTACTCCAGCCTCTGCCGGTAACCCCCCCCCCCTCCCCCCCCCCCCCCCCCCCCTCCACCCCCCTCTAGCAGTCCCTTGAGGCCATATTGCTATGGACTTCATCACCTACCTACCGACCTCTGATGGATATACGGTTTATCTGGTGGTCACTGACCGTATTCCAAAATGGCACACTTTCGTTCCCTTGCCTGGTTTCCCTTCTGCTCGGATCGGGGAGTTCAATTAGTCTCGAGATTTTGGCGCAGCCTCTGTTCTCTACTACAAGTGGAACAGGATTTCTCTTCCACGTACCACCCATAATCTAATAGGCAAGTGGAGACAGTGAACCAAGTCTTGGGTACCTACTCCGCACTTCAGTAACCCGCAAGAACAAGATGATTGGTCCAGTCTATGCCATGGGCGGAGTTTTCATATAATTCTCTGACTCTGATCCGCGGGCATCCCCCTTCTTCATCGTCTTCGATCGGGCATCCCCGCTCACACCTTCCGCTGCCCTCTGCCCTCTTCCGATGACTCTGCGGTAGATAATCTGGTCCGCGAACCTATCTGCTGTGTGGAGGAGACGCCCAAATCTCTGCTCCAGTCCTCGGCCCCGTATGAAGGTCCAGATCGAACAATAAAAAGAAGACACCCTCCTTCCTTTGTTCTGTGGATAAGGTATGGCTGTCCTGCCAGTTTTGTCCGCTTTAAAAATCCCTAGCTACAAGCTGGATCCCGTTATTTTGGTCCCTTGAAGTCTGAAGTGCATCAATCCGTTGGCCTACAAGCGCCGGCTCCTCCAAATATGCGCATACCAAACTCCTTCCTCGTCTCCCCTGCTGAAACAGTCCACCCATAACCGTTCTCTCAATCTGTGGTTCCCCCGTCACCCGTAGCTGACTCCACCATGATTTTACCGTCAAAGAAATGTTTTGGCATGAAGACTTTAGGGAGGAGACGATTTTTTTTGGTCGACTGGAATGGGTTTTGGGGCAGGAGAAAGTTCGTGGTAGCCGGATGAGAACATCCTGGATCGTGTCTCTTCACTAAATTTTAAGCGGACAGAAGTAGGGGTAGGCAAAAGGGGGGTACTGTTTAACGGGTGTCCCTAAGACCCCCTGTGTCCAGGCGCAGCACACCCTCAACTCCGCAGCGTCCAGAGCTGCGGCCGGCGCCTGACATCCACTTACCTCGCCACGCTCCTGTTCTCGTCCTGGTGTGCGCTCCTGCTGCCGGCCGGGTGCACGCTCGCGTCTTAGGGCGTGCGGTACTACAGGCAAATTTAAAGAGACAGCGCGCCGGTTATTGGTCTAACCGGGCGCTGACCCTATTTAAGCCCTGCCTCTTCTTACCACCTTGCTCGAATCGATAATGCCCTGTGCCTTGAGAGAAGCGTTCCCGAGTACTTGTTTGTCTAACTGTTACCGTGGCCTTCTGCCTCGGTCCCTTGACCATGAACCATTGCCGCCTTCCTACCTTCTGCCTGTCCCCTAAATACGAACCAATGCCGCCTGTCCTGACCTTCTTCCATCCCCGACTACGAGCCTCTTCATGATTCTGTACCGCGTACACCTTGGCTGCCAACCGCAAGCAAGTCACTTAGGGGTAGCGACCTGGTAGCAATCCACCGAGCTTTGCGCGGGCTCTGGTGAAGAATCGACCTACTTAGATTCCGCTCCCTGGTGTGGCTTACACCAGTGCTTGTAGTGGTCCCGAGGATCCACTTCCACTGACCGTTACACCTGCTTTTTTTGGTAAGAGGATGTGGCCAATTCTGGATGGCCCTGCCACCTTGTTTATTTTGTGTCTTTATCTCGCCATTCCTACTATATAGCCCAGGTACCTGGCTTCCTCCATCCCCACGGCACCCTGCGAGGCTTACTGTAAATCCTAAAAAAAAGCCTCTGGGTGAAGCTTTACCATGCATCCAGGACCGCTCGGAGCTTATGCAGATGACTCTCCCAGTCTCGCTATAGATGAATATGTCAACTATATAGGCCGCTGGAGGGTAATATACGTCCAATTGGCCCTTTGAAAGTGCAGTGCCCATGCAACCCAAAAGCTTGCGATACTGGTGAGACCCTTCGGTTGGAGAAGGCCGTCTTTCTCCCTGGCTTCCATGGATAAGGGATTTGCCAAACCCCTCGTACGGTCCAAGGTGGTGATGTACCTGGCCGTCTAACCTTTCGATTATTTCCATCAACCCGAGGCATGGGGTTAGGCATCAAACTTGGAACTTCGCTGACTTGCGGTAGTCGTTGCGAAAACCTCAATTCCCATTTGGTTTTTGGAACCAGGCACATCTGGCTCGACCACCCACTCTTGGACTCCTCTATAACCCCCAAGTGTACCACCTTTTGACCTCCTGGGCCACTATTTTTCTCGACGGGCTTCAGGGATCCTGTAGGGGCTTTACATTTACCCTAAGTGGCTTCCGGTAAGGATCTCATGCTCGATACCTTTTAAAGACCTCGCAACTCAGAAAAACAGGTCCTTATTACGTTGCAGCATTTCCTACACTGCTGCTTCTGGTATTAGGACAGGTCTCGGCAATTTCAACCATGTTCAACACCGCCTCTGGTGGGTCACCGCAGGGGTTGCAGAGCCTCTGTCCTTTCCAAGGTTTGAGCAGATCACATGTGTGTATCTGCAGTGGCTTTCTCTACTGGGTTTAGTGTATTCTGTAAATAACATTACTCACTTTTTCAACCGCCTCATACGGACCCTTCACCTGACCAGGAATTTGCCATGATGCCCAAAGTCTGAAAAATCCATAATTTAGGGTTTCGGCTCAAAATTCTTAAAAATCCAGATTTTTAGCAGTAAAAGCGAGATACCTGTATTAGCGCCAAAATTTTGTATAAGAGGGGCAAATCCGTAAAAATCCATTAGCGACAAAAGCAAGACAACTTTATTATGAATGGTACGAATGAGGACACATCAGACACTTGTATGCAGAATTGATAAGGTATAATCTGTGCCAGGGGCGTCGCTAGGCTGTTTTATTCGGGGCTCGGGCCCCGAATAAAACCCCCTGTGCCCCGAGTCTCCCGGGCTCCAGGCCTCTGCGCTGGGCCTGGAGCACCGACTGCTCTTCCATCTGCATGTTGCGCCGCTGGACGCAAACACAGCTGAGGGCTTCTGCGGGCAGAGAGCGACGCTCCTGCCCCTCAGAGAGAGTCGACCTGCAGGTCCTACACCGCGAGGCTGCCCGGTCCTCACAGCGCTGAGCCCCGGCCGCGGCCCCGCGAGCCTCAGCCAGCAGCCGTCGCGAGACATCACTGTCATCGGCGGACGCTGCCTTGCCCTCGGGCGGCACAGCGCGACATAAGGCCGTTGCGCTCGAGGAGCGCGATAGCGCGGGCTGAAGAGACGGAGCGCGCTCGTCCGGGGAGTTAAGGAGAGTCTTAATGTGTTATTTTTATAGCGTTTACACTGCGCTCAGTGCCCCATATACTGCCTGTGCCCCTATAATCCGTGCCTGTGGCCCCCATATCCTGCCTGTGACCCCCATATGCTGCCTGTGGGCCCCCTATCCCTGTCGGTGCCCCTATATATGCCTGAGCCCCATATGCTGCCTGTGGCCCCATATACTGCAGTGACCCCATAACTGCCTATGCCCCCCCAAAATTTTTTTTTAACTGCCGGTGCCCCCATGAACCCTGCCCTTCCCCCATAGCCATCATGCCTGTGGCTCCCATATGATACCCTTTGCCCCTATTATACCTGCCTGTATCCCCTATATACCTGCCTGTGGCCCCCATATACCGGCCTGTGCCCCAATATAACTGCCTGTTGCCCCCATATAGCTCCCTCATTGCCCCCATATACGTGGCCTCAGTGCCCTTATATACCTGCTTTGGCCCCCATATACTGCCTCATTGCCCCCAATATGCCTCAGTGCCCCCATATACTGCCTCAAAGACCCTATATAACCTCCTGTGGCCCATATACTTGCTGTGCCCCCTATATACTGCCTTTGCCCCATATACCTGCCTGGGCCCCTATAACTGCCTCAGTGCCCCATATACTGCCTGTGGCCCCATATACTGCCTCAATGACCCTATATACCTGCCCGTGGCCCCATATAACTGCCTGTCCCCCTATACCTGCTGTGGCCCCTAAAACTGGCCTCATTCCCTATATAAAAAAACCTGCCTCAGTGCTCTTATAATACCCTGTCCTCAGTGCTCCTATATACGGCCTCAGTGCCCTATATTCTGCCTCAGGGCCCCCATAATACAGCCTGTGGCCCCCTATACAGCCGGTGGCCCCCATATACCTGCCTTGGCCCCATTAACTGCGCTGTGGCCCATATACTAGCTTCAGTGCCCCTATATACCTTAACTGAGGGGACTGCGAAAACCTAAAATTAAGGAGTTCAGGAAATGTGAGATTCTAAGAGAATTTGTATCCAAATCCGCATGACGAGTATTGGCTGAGCAATCAGCATGAAGGTGTGGAAACGGATGGAGAAGAAAGGGAAAGCGAACGACGCTGATCAAAAAGACGTCCCGTAGTTACTAAATGTAACAGCAGGTAATCACTTATATGTCTGCAGAGTCAACATACAACTAGGAAACTACCACTATATTGCCCTGTTATGGCGTGTGTATGTCATCAGAGCCTGGGACAGCTGGTAGTCCCACATGTTGGGGTCGCGTTCGGTCAGGTCTGGCAGGATTATTTAGCCTTAAGTAGTAATAGTTATGGTCTTGGTTTTTTGTAGGAGAGTTTTTAGTCCAATCACTTGTCTGGTAGATTTGCTCCATGTATCGGTGGATTATTTGGTGACTTTTTAGGGTATGTCCATATGATGTGAGAAGTGCTGAAAAAGGTCAATTTGTCCATTGGTGATTTATACTGTGCAGTGACTGCTGAGGAGATGGACGGGATCTGTGTGGGATTTGCAGAAAATAAGTGACAGGAACAGAAGTGTTTTTTCTCTGTAAAAAAACATCCGCATCACAATTAGCGGGAAAAACACAAAGGGCCCGAGCCCCGGATGCTTTAGGACCCTAGCAACGCCCCTGATCTGTGCTCTCATCCACTATAGGTGGGACTTTAATCTCATGGGTGGTTTTCATTCCAAAAAACATGCAAAAAACGTCTGCCGCTTTACATAGACTCCAATAGTAAATTTTCTGCCCTGCTCAGGCGTTTCTTGCAACATGTTTCAAAAGACCTACAGAAAAGCCCCTGTTCATGGCTCATTGGGTGAGGCTCTTTGCAGCATTGTGGCCCCAGCTCAAAAGCCAACCAGGGTAGCATCTACATGAAGATGGCAGGATGTACCTAGGTTTACTGGGATTTAATCCAGTTACACCAAAAATGCACTGGTAAATAAATTGACTTTAATTAAATTATCCCTATTATGGTGTGTGATATGGAAATAAGACTAATACTGTGGGTTACTACAGTCCTTGCAGCACTTTGGTATATGCACTATAAATATAATACAAGATAAATAGGTAACATCAATCCACTTTAATTTCTATCCTGTCTATAAAGATCCCACTCAGGAGGAGCCGTCCCTTTAATTCAACCTCATCACCATGGTGACCTTGTTGGGTTGACATGCAAGAATTGACATGCAATTATTTTCAAGACGGAGCCGAGCTGCGTGTTCGTCATAGACAACAGTGATAATCTCACTGCTAATTGTTTAGATCCGTCTTGGGGACCGACAGAGTGGCCCAAGACGGATCCTAAAAGAGCTTGTAACATGGATTGAAAACTCCATATTGAACAAGCCCTTATGTTAACATAAAAAATAAAAAAGAGATTTAAAGGGAATCTGTCGTCAATTTTTTTTTAAACTTTTTAACACCAGACTAAGATCATATTTTTTTCTTCTTAGCTGTTTTTATTTTCTGATTGTAAATTTCTCTATTTGGTCGTCTATATATGATTGTAGAGACAGCATTTTTGCCTGCACTGCTTTTAACAGCAGTCAGAGAGATACTTTTACAGCTGCTTCCAATGCACCATAGCAGCTTATGACTGACTCAGTCTCCATGACTTTCCTAATAGTAAAGATTTCCTAGTCATGCTCTGTGACCTGGAAGAAATCAGGCGCAGGGAGGGTGAGAAGCAACTCTGATGACTATCTCCTATTGTGTCGGTGGATCCTGTCTTTTATCTATACACTTTGGTGTCTCCACTCAGTTTGACCCTCTTTGTGATGATAATGATCAGCACTATTGCAAATCTCTCTTACATCACATGAAGTGTTCAGACTATTATCAGCCCAATGGCTAATTGAAAACTGCAGGACTTACAAAAATAATAATAATAATACATAATATAATTGGTATAGCTACGTCCATAAAAGTCTGATTTATTGAAATTTAAGATAATTTATCTCGTACATTGAATACCATAGAAAGAAAGAAAATTCCCTATGCCGAAATTGTGTTTCTTTGGTCATTTAGTATTCCTAAAAAATTGGAATTAAAAGTTATCAAAAAGTTATATGTATCCCAAAATGGTGCCAATATAAAGTACACACAGCCAACAAAAATGAGCCCTAACTTAGGTCCATAGAGCTATAAAAGTTATTGGACATAGAGAATACAGCAAGGGGTTAAGTAAGAAAATCCCTACCCTAGATTGTAATAAGTTGTTTGCTAGGGCAACTAGAAGCCCCTACAAAGGGCTCCATTGTGGCACAAGTTATCATCCCTCCCCAATGTATTTTATTAGAGACCTCATAGCACTGTGGTCGTAGCTCTAAAGCCAACCATGGTAGCATCTGCATAAGGCTGCCATGTTGTATCCATGTTTGCTGCCATGTTACACCAAAAACATACTATGAAATAAATTAGCTTTATATGAAATTGCCCCTAGTATGGAGTGTGATATAGGAATAGGACTGAGAACTGTGTATAACTATAGTCCCTGTACAACACTTTGGAATATGTTAGCACTATAAACATAATACGAAAAAAATAAGTAACATAAATCCGAATTTATTTTTTATATTTCACCTACACAGCCCGCATAAGAGGAGTTGGCCCTTTAATTCAACCTCATCACCATGGTGACCTTGCTGGGTTCCAATGTCCCAATCATCGTCCTAGAAACCATAGACGCCTCCAACCAAGCAGCAGCCGGAAGCATCTCCAGAGCGGCGCTCCTCATCAATTTCTTCTCTCAGAAGTTCCCCATCACTCCTCCATTATGGCCGGTAAGATCCCTGGACTCCCAGCAGATATTTGAGCAGATTTATCTATATTGTCTCACCCTTATAACACTGTAAACCTAGACTAGACAGTATTAAAACGCATCACATGTATCATAGTGTTGGTAAATCTGGTGCATGGTTAGACTGTCTAGTTAAATATTATTTGGCTTACTTTATGCCACTTATTGCAGAAAAATTATGTTACAATATTTTGGGCACGGCCTATGATACTATAGCACCCATGCCCCTCTCCACAAAGTCACACCCATTTTTATTGAGGTCACATCCCTATTGTCATCCGAGGCACAGAGGTGTCTTGGAACTGTTTAAAATACATAATTAAATATGGAAATAAAACATTATACCATCAATTTTGTTGCTAAATTGTGCCAGAATTCTGCCTTGACAAATGTGTGGAAGAGATGCTGCAGTGGATGGCAGTTGGCACAAGGGCTTGGCAGTTACTGGTCACCTGCCCGGCCACATGGGACAGCGGGGGCATCAGGTGGAAATCTCCTTCACTCCCAGTGAAGCCCCTGTTTCCGTTTTGTTGCTGTTTTGGCATTTTACAATGATTAGTGTATGGGCTGCGGTCTGTTTTGGCTCCTGATTATCCCCCCTGTAACACAATTGTGAGGTGCTGCTCAGTTGCCTTGTTTAGTGGTATCTATTACACCCTACCACTTCCAGGGGTAGCACTTGATTATAAATGCTTGTAAACAGCAGTACGTCAGAACTGGCTTATATAGGACAAGCATGTTCATGTCAATGAGGAAGACTAAGGGCCACATGAATGAAAACTGTCTAGGGGTATGTTCACACGGTGTAATTGCGGAGCGTACTGTATGCGCCACTATACGCCGGGTGATTTGGAAGTCGCACTGATCAGCGCGTACTCCAGAAGCACGGGGGAGGGGAGGTCGGCAGCCCGCCAACCCTATGGACATTCATTACTCGCGGCGTGTGATGTCACTTATCTCCCTGCGCGTACAATATGATCGTATTGTACACGCGAGGGGACGAGGCGTAATCCATAGTTCCCTATAAGAGCTATGGGTTACCATAATTGCAGTGCACAATATGTGGCAAAATAAGCTGTGTGAACATACTCTAGGTCTAAAACTTTCTTTGTTGCCCATAGCAACCACTCAGAATTCCCCTTACATTTCATATCGTGCTTTGAAAAAATGAAAGGGGAGCTCTGATTGGTTGCTATGAGCAACAAGGAAAGTCTTAGAACTAGACCGTTTTCATACATGTCCCCCTTAATGTTAACATAAAAATAAGTTTAAAAAAATAAAACAAATAAAAAATGTTAAAAGTTCATAAGGGCTTGTTCACTCCGTGTTAACTACGCTCTTTAGATCCGTCTCGACCGACAGGACGGACCCAGAGACGGATCTAAACAATTAGCAGTGAGATTATCACTGCGGGCAATGAGGAAGACGCATCGGCGTTCACACAAGAGATCGCCGCTGCGTGTTTCCACAGTGCAGCTCGGGACGTCTTTGAAAGAATTGACATGCAAGCGTAGTTAACACGGAGTGAAAACTAAGTGTGAACAAGCCCTAACACTCCGTTTTGGCATTTTACAAATATAATAATAATAATCATCATCATCATCATAATAATCAAAATAAACATAGCAACAGCAACACATGATATAATTGATATAGCTACATCCATAAAAGTCTGATCTATTGAAATATATCATTTATAGCAGAAAAAAACATTCCCAATGTCGAAATTGTGTTTCATTTTGTGTCCCTAAAATATAATGCCATCATTCATAAAGCCAGCCGGTGTACAGAAATGCATAGTGTCCATGACTCCCAAGTGTCCCTATTTTGGAGGGACAGTCCCTATTTTTAACTCTTGTCCCTCTGTCTCTCTTAGCTCTATAAATGTCCCTCTTTTTCATTTGGGAAATAGATTTGCGTTAATAACCTGACTATCTTGCTATAAAAGTATCTGATTGCCTCGTAGCTGTGTATTACATAAACAACTTACTTCAAATGTCATTACTGGACACATTGCAATCCTAAAAATGTGTCCCTTTTTGGCAATATAAAAAGTTGGCATGTATGCGTTTGTGCGTGGTTAGAGGCGTGTCTTGGTGTGATTGGAGGTGTGGCCTGATCTGTCCCTGTTTGCAATCTCTAAATGTTGGGAGTTATGATAGTTTCAGGCAAAGACTGCCATTATCACTAAAGCCAGCCAGTGTACAAGCATTCATAGTGCCAGGCAGAGACTGCCATCATTCATAGAGGCCTCCAGTGTACAGGCATGCATAGTGCCAGGCAGAGACTGCAGTCATTCATATGGCGAACCAGTATACAGGCATTCACAGTGCCAGGCAGAGACTGAAATCATTCATAGAGCCAGCCAGTGTACACGCATCACAGTGCCAGGCATAGACTGC
>JAODAL010058340.1:0-22144 GCA_025379985.1 Phyllomedusa bahiana
TTTTATATTTCTGAACAGGAGCGAAAGCAGTAGTAAGCGAGCAAAGAGGGGGGTAGCCCCGGAGGCCCCCCACGACGGAGAGGAGACAACACAATTCAACACGGGCCTTTCTCTCCGCAAACCCCAAAAGCCCACATTTTTCTAAATTTTTATCGGGTCTTCATTAGGAGTGGTTCAAGGTCCGAGCTAGTGCAAGGGGGACCTCACTCCAGGGTGCACCCTCTGAGGAAAGCCCAGGGCTGTTTGAAGCTGCCGGAGGAAGCGCAGGGGGAGAGGAGGGGGAGGAGGAGGTATTTCCTAGACACCGACGCCCGCCTTTGGGAAAGGGTTGGGGGAAATTTTTGGGGCAGATGGGGAAATATTTTGCTATGCCCCTAAACCCAAGGTTTGGGGAACTCAAGGCTCCATCTCTCACAGAGTGTTTGGGATGCTCCATTTCCTCCAACATGTCCCCGCTTTAAGGCCATCAAAATGAACAACTTACTGGGGGGCCCAAACCTCCGGGATCCCCGGTACAAAACTAAAACTCACACTTTCCTTCCACCCACCCAAATAGAGAAAAAAAAGCGGGAAAGGAGACCTTGCTGATTGATAAACTGGAGACAAATTTCGCTGCTTCACGTTCTTCAAATGCTTTGGGGGGAACAACGCCGGGGACTACAGCAATAAAGCCAAGTAGCCGTAGCCAGCACGCAGCACACAAGGTGGCGAACCTAAGGGTGACCTCTGGCAATTTTTTTTTTCCACCTCACCACCATGCAATGCGGGCCCAACAAAACCCCAGAACCATTTAAATATGGTGCACCTATCTGCGTCCAAACACCGTTTTTTTGTATGTTTCCGAACCCAAAAAGACTTCTGGGTACCCCAAAATGAATAAAAAGGCCCGAGCGGCCCCACGCCATAGGGGTGTTGTCCTCCCCCGCAGCCAGCTCATATCTGGCGGACCTTCACCACCCGGGGGATCATTACGACAACGCATCCGGCTTTCCACAATAATGGGGATCTTTTTCTTTCAAAAGATGAATCGCATGGTCTCTGATGAGCGGGGCCCCCAAATCCCCGGGGTCACCGATTAGTTGGGGGTCTACTTCACATTCTCTCCAAACAGAAATGGTCCTCTTAAAAAACTTTATTTTTAAAATGATCGTTTCTTACTGCAATTTTTATTCCAATTCCCAACAGTTTTTTGCGGGTTTTGCTGTAGGAACAAAATACACCAAGTCAGACAAAACCAAAATTCCCTTTACTCTTTTCATTTTTAGAATTTTTCACATTGTCAATGGTTTTTGGGTCACGTTGCCTCACAATTTTTAACAGTGGCTGAGAACATATTTATAAATTTTTTGGGGGCATGTTGCGTGAATACAGCAAAATCATGGGGCCTTTGAACAGAAAAAGTGGGGTTCAATGGCATTTCTCCTTCCCCAATTTTTTAAAATGGTGAAAGTCATATTTTTAAAATTTTTTGGGGGCATTTGCTTGGAATACACAAAATATGTCCTTTGGAAAAGAAATTTTTGGGTCTAAGTCATTTTTCCTTCACAATTTTAACATGGCTGAAATCATTTTTTTTAATTTTTTAAAGCAGCTGTTGAAATTGCACAAACTACAGGGCCTATTTTAAAAAATGTTGTTTTCTAACAACATTTTTTTCTTCACATTTTCCAAGTGGCTAAGGGGCTTTTTTAATTTTTGGAGGCATTTTGCTGTACAGCACATACTACAGGGGCTATTCTAAAAAAAAAAAATTTTTCTAACAGCATTTTCTCCAATGGGAAAAAGTGGGGTCAAGGGTGAGGGGCTGTCAAAACAGGGAAAAGGTAGGACCTTTTAAGGACACATATTGCAAAAAGACTTGTTTTTGCAAAAATCTTTAACTACTATCAATCCCTTTAATTTAGACAAAACCCTTTAATACAAATTTAAAAAAAAAAACAAAGACAATGGGATTCCATCTGATTTTAAAAATGTTTTTCTAGAATTAAAATACTACAAAACCTTGCATGTACAAAATAGCTGGTAAAAAAATTCCTCTGAATTGTACAAGGGAGGTACAGGAAAAACTTGACCAGATGTAGGTTATTCAGAGGACATGGATATGGAGCACAGACAGAGAACAAAGTACAGAGACCATTCCTCCAGCACGTTGATAAAATGAAAAAAAAATGCCAAAAAAAGGCACCTGGGTGTAACAGGAGCGTTAACCACCAGTATTCCAAGGGGAAAGCTCAATTGGTCCGCACTCAATGGAGGGGCAACGCTACCCAGGTATTGACTGTGTACTGAGGAAGGCTGGAGTTCTCACACTTTCCGCTTCCGCACTCTGCTTCAGCACGACAGTTTTCGTTGCTGCGTCATCAGGCATTTTAACCTGCGTGTTAATAGATAACGGACGCCAGACTGGGCTCTACCCGCACCCACTGTAACTCCGGCCCTGGGTCATGCTGTGGCCCAGGACAGGTAAGTCAATGTCCAGTGAAACTAAAATGGTGGTTGAAAGACTCCTTTTTCCGGCACTTTTTAAAATCTGGGGGTTATGCAGTTTGGGGCTCATGCTGTGGCCCAGGACAGGTATAGTCAATGTCCAGTGAAACAAAAAATGGTGGTTGAAAGACTCCTTTTTCCGGCACTTTTAAATGGGGGTCATGCAGTTTGGGGCTCATGCTGCGTTCCAGGACAGGATATTCAATGTCCAGTTCAAGTAAAATGATGGTTCTTTTCCCATACTGCCTTCGGCACTTTTAATTTGTGGGTGAGCAGTTTTAAGGTCCATGCGTGGTACAAACGGGGAAATAGTGAATGGTGTGTGACTTTTTTTCTGTAGCTTTTATAGCCAAGTGTTGTGCCTAAGAGTAGCAGGTATCCATTTGACTGTTGTGGCTGTTAATTCCAGCTTCTCCAGCCCTGTTTGGGTGTAAGAATGAAGGGTTGTTGCTCACCCAGAGACTTTAAAGGTCATCGGAGATGATCGACTATCGACTATCGAAAACCTTATCAATGGTGGCCGACTATCGACTATCGATCGATGTCGATAGCCAACGTAATCGCTCAACACTAGTCCCTTTCCTCCTCCACTGTAGACTGTAATAATAATTTTTAGAGAATATAGCCACTAGGGTAATCTAAGAAGTTTAATTAATCAAAAATGGTGATCCTGGAACAGAAAATATCATGCTACACTAAATAAAAACTACCAAATAAATGAAACCACTACATGGTGATTGAATAACACCACTATATAATACCACCAGAAAAGGACTGTTATCTACTAGCACCTGGTGACCAATAAGGCTGCTTTTATGCTGTATTTGAGAAATCTCTTCTCCTATATGTCTCCTTTCTTTTTTTCTATTTTAACCAAAAGTAGTTACAGATCCCAGCATACAAGGAAAAGGAAATAATTCCTCAGAATCCATTAATGAATGTTCCCCTTTCCTCCTATGATATCTATTTAAACTTTTAAATAAAAAAGACCTACTTTACTGAGATATGTTCTATACATGGTATCATACCATCTTTAGATGGTCATAGACAAACTAACCTATGCTGCCACATGGTAAATTTTAATTTTCCTGGGAGAGAATTGTACAAATTTACAAAAAAGTAGTACTTCCATGTGTTCTTGGTAAAGCAGGAAATTTCTTGTGATTCAGATGTTGGCAGGTATAAGGTTATTGTCTGCTACTCTGTTAGTCTTGGGTAGTAGAAGCAGTATCGGAATGTGGTGTCTGGTGCCCACCAGTGAAGCTGATTCCTGGGTCCCACCAATAGCGTTAATTTGTGGCACCCACCAGTGAAGTTGATTCTTGGGGCCCACCACTGGAGATAATTTTTGGAGCCCACCAGTGAAGTTATTATTATTATTTATTTTAAAGTGCCATTGATTCCAGGGTGCTGTACATTCGAGGGGGTTACATACATTACATAACTCAAACGAGTACAGTTTATAAGGGATAATGACAATTGGGACGACAGAGGGGGAAAATGGGGCCCTACCCCGAGGGCTTACAATCTACAAGGAGGGGGAAGAGACAGGAGGTGAGGGGCAGAATGTCTGTGGAAAGGGAAATAGTGACAAGTTTAGTGAAGGTTATAGGCAAGCCTGAAGAAATGGGTTTTCAGGTTGCTTTTGAACCTGGTGAAAGTGGAGGAGAGTCTGATGTGTTGGGGCAGTGAGTTCCAGAGTGTGGGTGAAGCACGGGAGAAGTCTTAGAGACGGTTGTGTGAGGAGCTGATAAGGGGAGAGCAGTGAGAAGGCCCGTGAGGAGCGGAGAGTGCGTGAGGGGAGATATTTGGAAATTAGGGCAGAGATGTATGAAGGGAGAGGTCATGGAGAGCCTTGTAGGTCATGGTTAGTAGCTTGAAATGAATTCGCTTGAAATGAATTTGAAGTTGATGATTGGGGCCAACCCTACAGCTACTGTATATGACTGCGCATTTTGCACATACCTCTTGCACCCTATTTTTTGTTTTATACCTATCTCCCTGAAAAGCAGACCCAAGCCTGCCATGCCTAAGGGCCTATTGGAGGTTTCTGGTGCTCCTGACCGGTAGAAGCCTGAGTGGTGGGGTTGATACTAGCTTTTCAGATACTCTCAGGTAGTACAGGTGTTAATATCCATTTCCCTAGTGGTCTAGGGTAGAAAAAAGGGTTACATATCATAATTTAGGTTAATCTGGTGCACCTGTCTGTCTACCTCATATATATCTAGCTTGTATCTATTTACCAGAGGTTGTAATTGTTCAGTATTTTTTTTTTAATTATCACTGTCCCTGTCGCTCCTGGTCACTGTCATGCTAGTAGAAGGGCCATGTATCTGGTGTATATGAATCACCATAAACCTTTTAGACATAGCAGGACTGTGCTTAGCAGGCAAACTGCAGGGTGGGCTAATCAGCCAATTAGGAGGCTTAAACATGGGAGCAATCTGAAAACATGGCTCTCTATTTAAATCTGTCCTCTCCTCCTCTGCTGGCTAGTGTGGCTTATATACACAGTTGAGCCCATTACTACAACAGCGGGTAATATCCAGAGAAACTGCTGTGTGTAGCAGCTATATTGGCTGTGAGTGACTCAAAAAGGTCCTGGTAGGTTGTCATAGGTGTCTAGATCAATGCTGACTGCAACCTACAGCTGCTGGAGGGTCTAAGAGGAAGAAGCTATAGAGCAAAAATGATAATTGAAGTTATCCCACAGATGATCACTTGGGTTAAGCCTGGGGAATCAGGGGGCCAAAATAGTACTTAGAAGTCTTGATCATGCTCTTCCAACAGTCTATAATTTTAAGGGTAGGTTAATTTTAACATTGAGAAATAGAATATCAAAAATAAAATTCTGAAAATCACATTGTATAAATTATATAAATTTATGTGCATTTTGCTGAGAGAAATAAGTATTTGATCCCCTACCAACCATTAAGAGTTCTGGCTCCTACAGACCAGTTAGATGCTCCTAATAAACTCATTACCTGCATTATAGACAGCTGTTTTAAATAGTCACCTTTATAAAAGACTCCTGTTCACAGACTCAGTCAGACTCTAACCTCTACAACATGGGCAAGACAAAAGAGCTTTCTAAGGATGTCATGGGCAAGATCATAGACCTGCACAAAGCTGGAATGGGCTACAAATCCATAAGTAAGATGCTGGGTGAGAAAGAGACAACTGTTGGTGCAATAGTAACAAAATGGAAGAAATGCAAAATGACCATGCAAAATCTCACCTCGTGGGGTATCCTTGATCATGAGGTATGTGAGAAATCAGCCTGAAACTACACAGGGGAACTTGCTAATGATCTCCAGGCAGCTGGGACCAGAGTCACCAAGAAAAACATTTGTAAAAAATTAGTCATTCTTATGCTGGAGTGCCGTCTCAAGTTTGCTAATGAACATCTGGATGATTCTGTGAGTGATTTGGGAGAAGGTGCTGTGGTCAGATGAGACAAAAATTTAGCTCTTTGGCATTAACTCAACTCGCCGAGTTTTGAGGAAGAGAAATGCTGCCTATGACCCAAAGAACACTGTCACCACTGTTAAGCATGGAGGTGGAAACATTATGTTTTGGTGATGTTTCTCTGCTAAGGGCACAGGACTACTTCACCGCAAAAATGGGAGAATGGATGAAGCCATGTGCTGTAAAATCCTGAGTGACAACATCCTACCAGGACATTAATAATGGGTTGTGGCTGGGTCTTCCAGAAAGACCACGACTCAAAATATACAGCCATGGCAACAAAGGAGTGGCTTAAAAAGAAGTACATTAAGGTCATGGAGCGGCCTAGCCAGTTTCAAGACTTTAATCCCATAGAAAACTTATGGAGGGAGTGACAGCCTCAAAATCTTAATGATTTAGAGATGATCAGCAAAGAGGAGTGGACCAAAATTCCTCCTAACATGTGAGCAAACCTCATCCTCATCTACAACAAACATCTGACTGCTGTGCTTGCCAACAAGGGTTTTGCCACCAAGTATTAAGTCTTGTTTGGCAGAGGGTTTAAATACTTATTTCTCACTGCAAAATAAATTTATATAATTTATGCTAAGGGATTTCCTGGATTTTATTTTGGGTATTCTATCTCTTAATGTTAAAATTAACCTACCCTTAAAATTATAGACTGTTCATGACTTTGTTAGTGGGCAAACTTACAAAATCAGCAAGGGATCAAATAATTATTTCCTTCACTCTATTTATCTATCTATCTATCTATCTATCTATCATCGTAGCTTAATAAAGCTTTTCAGATGTTGATCGGGTTTTCAAATTAAAAATCGATTGAAGGTAAAAATATCCAGGTTTTATAAAATGCATGCATTGTGAGACACACTGTATACAGCATAGTGTCTATAAAGAATGTTTCACAATGCTTGCATTGAGTAAAACCTGGATATTCGTACCGGCCATCGATTTTAAATTTGAAAACCCGTTCAACATCTGAAAAGCTTTATTAAGCTACGACTAGAGATGGGCGAATTGATTCTAACGAAGTGGAATTCGTTAAGAATTTCAGGAAAACTTGATTTAAAACAAATTTTGGGGGATTCCGGGAACGAAGCGGTTTTTGTTTGATAAAATGGCTGAAAGACAGGGGGACAGGGAAAAGAAGCGGGAGGAAGAAAGGCTAGCCTACATGACAGTGCAGAGTAAGCCAATCAGAGACGGCAAATTCTGTACGTCACCGCGTTTATAAATCCGGGCGCGCGCTGGACTTAACCGCTTTCATGTACTGATTAAAAAGGGTCTCCACGCTGCTTAAAAATTTCTCATACAAAAGAACTCTTTTATACACGATTTTTCTCTTACTTTTTAAATTCGTTTTGTGGGTATTGGAACTGAAGCCCTTTTGGGCGCCCAAATGCAGCGCATATACATTTTAATCTTTTGCCACAGCACATTAAATTTACCAAGGTTATCAACCGTTCCTGTTGTATTAGTTAAAAAACAGCATTTTAAATCCAATACCATTTAATTTTGGTTGCTCATTTATTTTCGAAATTTTAATCGGGGGTTAAATTTAAGCGTTTTCTGTTTGTGGTCACTAAAAGAAAAAAAAAAGGGCCCTTTTCACCGCCAAAAAAAATAAATTTGCCTGGCATAATTCAAACCGAAGGAAAACCTTTTCTTAGTGTTAACTTTCGTTACCTTTCTTATGTTAACGGGTCTTTTTTGACCATTCTTAATCCCCGGGGTAGATACCCTAAAAACAGTTTTAGATCTTTTTGTTTTTTACCTCTTATTTACCTTTTTGGGGTTCTCATCCAGGGAAGATTAAATTTTAAATTTTTGTTGTGGGCCCCTTTGGGCCTTTTATTTGAAGCATACCCTTTCATTTTTCAATAAAAAAAATATTGTCAAATGAACCTCAAGAGAAAAATATAAACTTAAAAAAGTTTGTTATATTCCCTGACATTATAAAGGGGTTTTTAGAACACATTTTTTAAAATGTAAAAAAAAAACATATATATTTTATTTTATATTATTAACTCTGTAACATCTATTTTTAGGGTCAATTTTGACCCTACAAACTATTTATGAAAAAAAAAAAAAAATTTATTATTTTTTTTTTTATAGAATTTTAATACAAATAAAAGGAAAATTATATTAAAAATTAATAGAAATAATAAAAAAGTGCTTTTTGGGTCAAACAAACAAAAATAAAATCAAGAAATCAAACAACAAAAATCAAGTACTAGTTTTAGATCATTAGTATTTAGATGCATGTGGGGGCAAAAAAAACATTTTGTGCGTTTTTTTGCAGGGGATTTTTGCAGGGGCACATGTGTTTTTTTTTGTCCAAAAATTGAGGGAGACCTGACACCTTTTTCTTTAGAATCAGGTGGTCTCACGGGGGGTTTGGCTGTTTGGTTGATTTAGGCAGGGCAGTTGGGGGGAGCGGTTTAGCTCTTTTGTGTTGCTGTGGGTTGGGCAAGCACGTTGCTCTGGAGTTGTGGGACCGGCTGCAGGGCTGGGTCTCGGGCCCCGTTCCTTTGGTCATGTGCGCCTTGAAAAGGGGAATCTTCCTAGTTCCTCAGAACATCCTCCGTTTTTTTTTTTTTCTTTAAATTTCCCACCTGGTGAATGGGGGTCCAAAACCCAAAATGATTGTATGGACACATCAAGGATGTTGGAAAATAAAACCCTTGGGCCATCCCCCTGTTCATTCGCTGGAAAGTGTAGGGGCATTTCAGCTTGTCAGGTTTTCGACTCCTCCTTTGTTTTTGTTATTCCAGGATGATTCGGGGGTTTTTTTGTCACTTCCTAGACACAGCTATCTTTGTAAGTTTGGGGCACAGTACCACATTCCCTCGTTTTTTTGGGCATATGAAACCCAGTGGTGGTGTCTGTAAAACAAAATTTTTAGAAAGTGGAGCCCGTCCTTCCCTGCAACAATTTTAGGGCATTTTCGTGGAAAGGGGGAAAACGTTTTACTACTGTCACCTCTGGCCCCGGGGGGAACATCGTGGAAGGGGCTGCCCCATTTCCCCAAACATCCCTTTTGGAGCAAAATTTGTCAGATTTTGTTCTGGGGTCTCTGTTGTCAAATCTGAGGGCTCTTGTATCATTTTAAACTTTTTTAAGTGACATTTTTGCCCCAAAATATTCCTGCCTTAAGCTCCAAGACTATCAGTGGGCCCCCTTGCAGGATTTGTACACCCAGCAAGGAAAAAACACCAAAGTAGGGTCCAGGGCATATCATGAAGGTCATTCCACATGTTTCCGTGGACTTTTTTTCCTTCAAGGGTTTGCATACAATAATGACTTTTTTTATTGAAATGGGAAAAAAAGTCAAAACATGTTTTTGTTCACTTACTTCCACAGCAAAACCTTGTGACCCAGGGGTCATTTTTATGACATTTGCACATCTCCCTCCATTAATTGAGGTAATGACTCCAAAGGATTTTTCCCCTTTTTTATTTTAATCTTTCAGCGGGAGCAGCTTCAGCACCGGGGACCTCCTCACAACTGATCAGAACGTCTGGTCTTCCGGTTGATACTCCACACTCTTTCCCCCTCGAAACCGTTTATCGTAATCAGTTTGTTCTGGGGTCTCTATTCCCCACATTAAAATTAAACCAGAATTTTTGGGTTACAATTCTTCTCCCATTGTTCATGGGGTAAACTGAAGATATACCTGGAAAGTACCAATGTAATGATTTGGCCATACTCCTGGACATTCCCTAACTAAGTTGTTGAGGTAAGTGGCTGTCCTGTTGGTTTTTTTTGTTTTATAGTTTATTTTGGACTTATTATTGTTTTTTTAACTCTTTTAATTTAACCCCGGGGAAATTAAACCCCCAAAAACACAAAATTTTTTCTTTTTAAAAAGACATTTTAAAAATTTTTAAAATTTTTATTTTATTGTATTTTTTTTTAAAAAGGTTTTCTAAGTATTTTTTTGCATTGTACTTAGTAAAAAGAAACGTTCTAAAATTTTTAAACGCCAAAGAAAAAATTTTGTTTTGGGCTGTAGCATAATTCATATCCCGAAGGTTATTAAGGCCCTTTGTTTGGCTTTTATATTCAGTAAAATACACTTTTTTTTAAAGGCACATACAAGTAAATTTTTCCTGCCCATTTGTGGACGTTTTATACCAAGGGTTACCCAATTTGTTAGGGGGTTTCTTTTGGGAGTCAAATACGGGGTGTTATTTACAATATACAGATATCTTATCAAAAATCTGTAATTTTAGAACAAACAGTATTGTCAGACAGAGAGGAGCAGGCCTTTACCTGCGAGTGGCAGTGGCACAAACATTCCGGGAGCGGCCCAGGTCGCACACGAAAGGGGACGTCGCAGCAGGGGTCACTGGGTGAGGCCACAATGCCCTTATTAGGGGCCCGTGTTTTGTTCAAAACCCAATGGTTCTTGATTTTTGACTAGGTCTCCACTTCCTCCCAATGACTGTGACAACCCCAGCCTAGAGTCAGGGAAACATCAGACACAACCCTTAGTTGGCTGGCCCGGGAGGGGTCACGGCACTCACCTGCCCTCAACCCCGCCTCTGCCCCATCCGATTCCTCAGCCAGAATCACTATGTGGTCTGGGTTTTAGCTTTTACTATTAGGGGGGATGAACAATTTAGGAGGGCAGTCAGCATTATTTGGAGTAAAGAAATGGGGCCAATACCCCTGCTCTTGTAGTAGACGGAAAGTATAGAGTGGAAGTGGCATGGGTGGTCATGTTAGAGGGTCAGCCTCTGCATACAGACCCCTGATAGGACGCAGTAGATAAACACAAAACGATGAGATGTTTCCGACCGCACTTTTGGGCCGGATGAAGCAAAAGGGTTCTCATCGTCAGGAGAAGAGGGCGCACTTTCACGCAGGCGCGGGGCAGCCAGCAAGTGGGGGTGTGGCCCCTGAGTCAGAGGGCGCAGAATGTGGGTCGGGGGGCCAAGCGGGGGAGGGGTAAAAAACCCGCTTCGCAGGTAAAAATAGCGGAAAAGGGGCCCCGCGAGGGAAAACGGGGCAGTAGTCACTCAGTGCGGAGCGTTGGTGGAAAATCAGATAATTTACGGGGTGGCAGTTTTTTGCTAAGACACCGGGGGCCGAAAATGGTTTTATGTAGAAAACTGTGGGCAGAAAGTGAACGGGCCCGGGAGCTAACGTTGGCACCACGGGCCCTGGTAACACATGCAGCGCACCATCCGGGGGCCTGGGAGAAAAATTTTCTCGATGTGCGGTCCATCCTGCCGCCGCAGCAACAGCGCAGCAGCAGCAGCGCCCAGTGGCACGCATGCCATTGCAGCTAGACAAGGCTTCACCACCTCTGCAGAAGGGAGCTGTTTCTCTTTCCCACATTTTCCGATCCATGCTCCTGCTCCTCGCTACTCATGGCGCCACAGTCGTTCAGCGAGGCGATTGCAAAGAGACAACAGTATGCGTCCAACTATCCTAAGGTGCAAAAAGCTGACCATGCTCCTGTCCAAGTTGTTGGCACTGCAGTCCCCCCCTTTCCAAATGGTGGACTCTGCACCGTTCAGGGGAACTAATGGCTTGTGCCGAGCAGAGATGGGGAGTTCCAAGCGTAATTTATTTTTCCAAAAAGGCATTACCAGTACTTCATAAATATGTAACCAGAAGGTGGGCCAGTCCTTGAGCTTATCGGTTTGTTCCAAGGTGCACGGCAACGCGGACATCTGGAGCTGTAACTATGGTCAGGGCCAGTACATGTCTTTTACGGCCCACTGGGTGAATGTGCTTCCTGCCCAGGCACACCAACAACTTGGACAGGAGACGCCGCTTTCTCATCCACGTTGTCAAACTGCTGCTCCTGCGCCAATGTCCGCCTCCTCCTCCTGCACCACCACCACCATCTCAGCCTCCAAAAGTACTACTCCATCATGCCACATGTGTAGGGTACAGCGGTGCAACGCAGTTCTACACCTGGCTTGCCTCGCCGAACGAAGTCACACAGGGGAGGAACTGCTCTGCGTCATGCAGCAAGAAATCGATGTGTGGCTTTCTTTGGCCAAATCGGAACCATGGTGACGGACAATGGGAGGTACATGGTGTCCGCGCTGCACCGAGGAGGGATGGTCCATGCACCCTGCATGGCGCACATGTTCAATCTGGTTGGAAAAGGTTCCTGAGTCTTCCCCCGATCTCGAAATTCTGAAAAAAGGCCAGGAACTGTGCATGCACTTCATCCATTCCTACAAAGCCAGGAACATCCTCCTCGAGTTGCAGAGGCAGAACGGCCTCCCCCCCCAACACACTCTGATATGCGATGTTTCCACCCGTTGGAATTCCAGCCTGCACATGTTGGACCGACTGTATGAACAGAGAAAGACCATTAGCGATTTTGGGTGATCCAGGCGGAAAAGGGGTACTCCCCTGTGTAAACTTTGATGTCAGCCAGTGGCAGATTATGCGTGACACCTGCCGTTTGCTGGCTATTCGAGGAGGCGCGTTATTTGCAGTCGCCAGGACTACGGGATGAATAACGGCATTCCCCCTGCTTCATATCCTGGAACAGATGCTGAAAAATCTGTTGGGGAGGGGACTGGAGACTACATCTCGGGCCACATGAGCCCCGGTGGGGACTGAATGGGGGGGGAGCAGCAGGACATTGGAGCAAAAAATGCTGGGAAATGATGATTTTTCCCTAATAAAGAAAATAGGAGCAGGAGCATGGGGAGGTAGAGGAGATGAAGAAACAGGCAGATGACCCGCAGGCACCGTGGCAGTAAACAGGGGGAGATTGAGGCGGGAGTCCCCGAATAACTTGTGCAGATGGCCCGCAGCATGCGATTTCCCTGCTAGGACAGCCGAATAGTCACCACCCGGCAGAGGGAGTTTTTGCTCTCCACCCTATTGGCCCCTCGGTCCCGGTCCAAAATGGGAGCCTTTTTCCCAGCTGCTGAGAGGGAGGACAAACTCAAATACTATAGGAAAATCCTCCGTAGTTAGTTGACCGCTGCCTATGTGTGGCATCGTCCCTCCTCTGACAGGTCTGACCGGGGGTTCTTCGGCTCTCACGTTCTACTGCCGCGGCTGCTGGGGGAAGGTAGGGGGATAGGAGCAGTACCAGCTCCATCAGCAGCAACCTAAGTCTGGAGTCACTGATGAGCAGCTTCCTTCACCCGCCTAGTGAGGAGGGCAGTCGTCAGCAGCAGCAGCAGGACCTGGAGCAGTCCCTGAACCAACAGGTTGTGGCCTACTTGGACAGCACTCTGTCACTCCAGTTAGAAGATCCGCTGGACTACTGGGCAGCCAAACTGGATGTGTGGCCGCAACTTGCCGAGTTTGCAGTGGAGAAGCTGTCCTGCCTGGCCAGTAGTGTGGCATCAGAGCGGGTGTTCAGTGCGGCGGGGGCCATCGTTACCCCAAGGAGAACCCGCTTGTCCACGGGAAATGTGGAACGACTGACCTTTGTCAAGATGAATCAGGCGTGGATCGGCCAGGATTTCCACACACCAATGCCTTAGGTGTCAGACTACATCAGTCATGACGCCTCACCCAAACTGTGAGAAATGAGTCGGGGTTCAAACTACCTGCTTTAGCCACTATTCTGATGCCGCCACCCGCCTGATGCCACACATCTGCTGCCAGTTTCTCCATCTGCCTACCACCCATCTTTACCAGTTCCATCTTTACCAGGGACTGGTATTGCCACCCACCTCCACACTCTGTCATTGTGCCACTCTATGACCTCACGCTGCTGCTGCTGTTGCTGGTGCTGTGACATCCACACTGTGTCATTGTGCCATTCTCTGATCTCATGCTGCTGCTGCTGTTGTTGCTGCTGTGGTCACCTCCACACCCCGTCATTGTGCCACTGCCTGACCTCATGCTGCTGCTGTGGCTGCTGCCGTGCCCTCCACACTGTGTCATTGTGACACTGTCTGACCTCATGCTGCTTCTGCCGTCACCTCCACTCTCTGTCATTGTGCCACTCTGTGGCCTACTCCTGTTTTTGCCACCTCCAGAATGTCATTGTACCATTCTCTGACCTCATGCTGCTGCTGCTGTTGATGCCGTGCCCTCCACACTGTGTCATTGTGCCACTCTTTGACCTCATGCTGCTGCTGTGGCTGCTGCCGTGACCTCCACACTGTGTCATTGTGCCACTGTCTGACCTCATGCTGCTGCTGTGGCTGCTGCCATGACCTCCACTCTCTGACATTGTGCCACTCTGTGGCCTACTTCGGTTTTTGCCACCTCCAGAATGTCATTGTGCCACTGTCTGACCTCATGCTGCTGCTTTGGCTGCTGTCGTGACCTACACACTCTTTCATTGTGCCACTGTTTGACCTCATGCTGCTGCTGTGGCTGCTGCCGTGACCTCCACACTGTGTCATTGTGCCACTGTCTGACCTCATGCTGCTGCTGTGGCTGCTACCGTGCCCCCCACACTGTGTCATTGTGCCACTGTCTGACCTCATGTTGCTGCTTTGGCTGCTGCCATGACCTCCATACTCGGTCATCTGTCATTGTGCCACTCTGTGGACTATTCCTGTTTCTGCCACCTCCAGAATGTCATTGTGCCACTGTCTGAACTCATGCTGCTGTGGCTGCCACCGTCACCTCCACGCTCTGTCACTGATGTTGCCACCTGAGCCCTCAGCTTGTTTTTGTCCAGCTGTCGCTGCCATGACTTTATCAGGCTACATTCCCCCTTCAGTTTTTTTTTCAGTTTTGCACTCTTAAGTGCCCAGGGAATTTTATAGTGAAGCGATTCTAAGAGCGGCGGCAGTCATCTGCGTGTCATACTAAAACACAACATTGTATGAAGATCAAACCAAGCTCCCTCCGCATTTTTAAGCATGGCACAATGTTCTACAGCACCCTGCAGGCTCTGTGCAGCCTGGAAATAGCTGTTTTTTTAACGCAATTTGTCCCGGAGCAATTCGGACCGAAATGAATTTTGTCAGAAAATTCGGCGAAGTAACCGAATCGAATTTTTGAGAAATTCGCCCATCTCTAGCTACGACACTATTTATCTATCTATCTATCTATCTATCTATCTATCTATCTATCTATCTATCTATCTATCTATCTATGTCTGTTTGTCTATCTCATGTCTGTCCATCATAAGTTTTATTGTTGTATATAGTAATTCCTAATATCTGATTTTCAGTTCTCTAAAGTCTTCTTCCCTTTTTTCACGCATACAGAACACTTGTTTCTTATCTATGGTGCCAGACATCAGAAATGTGCAGACATTGCTTCCTAGCACCAGTAAGTTTCAGTGATGTATGGTAGAAATAAATATAAGCTGGTCCAGACAGGCCAGCACCATAGCAGCAGTTTACTATGAGGTTACAGACTACCATAGAGGTGGATAGTAAATTATTCAAGTTTTCCCCTGTCTGGATGAGGCTCTTACCTTCTTTTCTGGACATCTGTACCCAAGAGTGAAGAATATATTCCCCATCTTTATTTGTGTAGCACGAAAATAGTCAAATAGTATATTTAAAAAAAAAAAATTACAAAAATCCTGACTTTGCAGCATTTTCTGTCTTTTGCTTCCTGGTTTTGGACAAACAGGACGTCATGGGCCACTATCTACATCACCGCTTGGAAGTGAAAAGCTCTGTATGGTGGTATAAGGTAGTCCCACATGACCCCTAGATGTGGCGATCGAGTGGCTGGTAACATCATTTATTGACGGAGCTAGGGATGTAGTACTTTATTAATTAACTATTTAATTAATCAATATTTTTAAATCAACTGGATAACCTCTTTAAAAGGGTTTTGCCAAGAAGTGATTTCCTCACCTAACAGGCTGAACTGTTCTCTTGAGTTTTGAAAAAAGGGGCATTGTGTTTCTGTGTTTAAAAAAAATAAGTGCCTCCTCCATGATGTCATTGCACCACCTCCCAGGCATACTCCAGAGGCTGATATTCAGTTTCTGTAGTTGAGCAAACATGTTTGGCTAAACCACAGAGGAGAACTGTATTGTGCACAAACTCTACAGGTTTTGTGTTCTCCCTCTTATCTGGTCAGGCGAGCAGATAAAATCCAAGCAGGCAGCTTCATGAACTGCTGCGGGGGGGGGGGTGGGGGTGGGAGGTGGGCGGAGCAGGCAGTGTGTGCATGTTTACTCAGATAATTACATTACAACCAGTAGATTCTCTATACAGCAGACACAGGCTTTGCTCTCCCCCTCTCTTCAAAGCTTGTTCATGTGCCCTGCCATCAGATAAGATGTGCAAACAATGCAAGCGTAGCCAGATCAGCTACTGGAAACTAAAGGCATCTAACCAAGGCTGTAGCTCTCACAGGCTACACTTTTTTAAATCACATATATTTAGAAAAGTGATTAAATACCCCTTTTGGAGGATCCCACGTCAACATTAGATCGTGGCAAAACTCCTTTAAGCATCTTGGGCCTCAATAACCTGACCTAATTTGTGTCCTAACTTTTTTCATTGGTATGCTGATATAAATTGCTTGCATTCCACTGTTACCAGAGGTCAATAAGAAGTCATAAAGCATAGATTTAGTATGAAATGACTTTTAACTTTATTTTAATATTTTATTACTGATAGTCACTTCCCAGCTTTAGTTATGGATTATATTTTTAAATCAATTGCTTTGATCAACACAGTTATTTCTGTTGTAACTTTCTGCAGGATTAACAACATTTGCAAAAAAGCCGGCAGATCAGGTCACCACTAACCATGATTTCTCTTGATCAGTTGTAACTTCTAACACAATACCAAGACAAAGCACTATGTGTGGTACTTGTGTGGTGGAAAGGCATTGTAGTCAGACATTAATGTCATTTAAAGTCATAAGGCGTAATATGTGAACACGGCTGCACCAGTTATTTGGTGTGATGTGCTCCAAAAAAACTGTCGTAGCCCCTGTCCCACATATGTATGAACTGTCTTGTGGCAGAACCTGACGCAAGTCTGGCATCCTCGCCACTTTTGTTTGCGATAATTCTTGGAGGGCATGTCACGTTAAATTCATAAGATTGCACACATTCATAAAAGTGGCTTGACAGAATGTGGCGCAAAAGTGTCGGACTAATCCATACCAATTTTAAAGTGGAGAGGCTGAGACAAAGTTTGGCGCAGACATTTTTCACACCTCTTTTTTGGTACCTGAATGTGTCT
This sequence comes from Phyllomedusa bahiana, assembly GCA_025379985.1. NCBI lineage: Eukaryota > Metazoa > Chordata > Amphibia > Anura > Hylidae > Phyllomedusa > Phyllomedusa bahiana. The sequence continues at coordinate 17,070 of JAODAL010058340.1, forward strand.
CATAATGGGACATGTATTTAAAGTGCTGTGAGATACTTTCATACATACTGACAAATGCTGCAACAATCTACTGAGTAGTACGACTGTCTAGTCTGTGCCAGTTTTCATACATGTCTCCCATAGTGCTTAATTGTTGCTAGTTTTTTAGGTGTCCAAGGGGTTAGAGTGAATCTCTGTTCTAGTTTGGTATCAATGAGATTTTGAAGTTCATCAAAAGAAATAGAAGTTTTTAAATAATCACATACATAACAAACACAACACAACACTGAAATAGATGTAAGGGCATGTCCCCACAGTACGGGTTTTCAGCCGGATTTACAGACGGCTTTCAGTTTTGAAAACCATCTGTAAACCGTCTGTCAACCTTTAACATGGACCTTAATGAAAAATCTGTGCAGCAGTCCCCACTGCATGGATTTTCCGCCAGACGGTGTTTTAGACCGCTGGCGGTCCAAAAAACATAGAACATGTTAATTTTTCCGCCCGGTTTTCGGGCAGAACATGAACATGTCGGTGCGAAGGAAGTGGGCCTGAATCTGCAAACCGCAGAGAAAAGTCGTCTCTGCATGCCAAAAACAGGCCAAATACCAGTCAGGATTTCCCAACTGTTATTTGTCCTTTGCCATATAAACGCGGCCTAACTTTGATACATACGTAAACAATTTAATGAAGTTGGACCAGAGTTGATGCAATGGTTGAGTGTGGGAGCTGCAGTTTTTACTTTGTTTCTTATCCTGTCCCCAAAATGGTGAAAAGACCATTGGAGGTAAACTACATTATTTTATAATTTTCTTTTTATGTCCCACAGCAGCCTTAGCTACGTGGAAAAATGTGTCAATGTTATTGCTGTGGTGAGCTTTTAATCATTTAAAACATCATTTTATATATTGGGTGAAAAACTTAACACACCTTCATATGCAAATTTATGATGAGTTCATATGAACCCAGAAGTCTACATACACTAAATAAAAAAAAACATCTGCATGTTTTTCTCACTATCTGACATGAAATCAAAATAAACCTTACCCGTTTTAGGTCAACTAGGATATGCAAAACATTTGACCCAAGTCATACAGTTTAAGGGCAATGCTACCAAATACTAATGAAATGTATGTAAACTTGACTTTTCAGAAAGTAATAAAATGCCTTAAAAATTCTCTCTCATTATTCTGGCATTTGGCAAATATAAATAATTTTGGTTCCTAATTGACCTAAAACGGATAAGATTTATTCTGATTTCATGTCATATAAAAACATGAGATATGTGTCTTTTTATATAGTGTATGTAAACTTCTGGTTTCAACTGTTGTGTGTGTATATACAGTGGGTACGGAAAGTATTCAGACCCCTTTAAATTTTTCACTCTTTCTTTCATTGCAGCCATTTGGTAAGATCCAAAAAGTTAATTTTTTTGCGCATTAATGTATACTCTGCACCCCCCCCCACATCTTGAAAAAAATTAAACTGAAATGTAGATATTTTTGTAAACTTATTAAACAAGAAAAACTGAAATATCACATTGTTATAAGTATTCAGACCCTTTGCTGTGACACTCACTTAATTCACATGCGGTCCATTTCCTTCTGATCCTCCTTGAGATGGTTCTATTCCATCATTGGAGTCCAGCTGTGTTTTATTAAACTGATTGGACTTGATTAGGAAAGGCACACACCTGTCTAAGACCTCACAGCTCACAGTGCATGTCAGAGTACATGAAAAGCATGAGGAACTGCCCATGGAGCTCAGAGACAGAATTGTGGCAAGGCACAGATCTGGCCAAGGTTACAAAAGAATTTCTGCAGCACTCAAGGTTCCTATGAGCACAGTGGCCTCCATAATCCTTAAATGGAAGAAGTTTGAGACGACCACATCTCTTCCTCGACCTGGCTGTCCAGCAAAATTAAGCAATCGTTGGAGAAGAGCCTTGGTGATAGAGGTAAAGAACCCCAAGATCACTGTGGCTGAGCTCCAGAGATGCAGTAGGGAGATGGGAGAAAGTTCCACAAAGTCAACTATCACTGCAGCCCTCCACCAGTCAGGGCTTTATGGCAGAGTGCGGACGATGGAAGCCTCTCCTCAGTGCAAGAGATATGAAAGCCGCATACAGTTTGCAAAAAAAACACATGAAGGTCTCCCAGACTATGAGAAATAAGATTCTCTGGTCTGATGAGATGAAGATTGAAGGTTTTGGTGTTAATTGTAAGTGGTATGTGGGGAGAAAACCAGGCACTGCTCATCACCTGCCCAATACAATCCCAGCAGTGAAACATGGTGGTGGCAGCATCATGCTATGGGGGTTGTTTTTCAGCTGCAGGGACAGGATGACTGGTTACAATTGAAGGAAAGACTAATGCGTCCAAGTACAGAGATATCCTGGATGAAAACCTCTTCCAGACGCTCTGGACCTCAGACTGGGCCGAAGGTTCATCTTCCAATAAGACAATGACCCTAAGCACACAGCTAAAATAACAAAGCAGTGGCTTCAGAACAACTCTGTGGCCTTTCTTGACTGAACCAGCCAGAGCCCTGACCTAAACCTAATTGAGCATCTCTGGAGAGACTTGAAAATGGCTATCCACCAACTTTCACCATCCAACCTGAGGGAACTGGAGAGAATCTGCAAGGAAGAATGGCAGAGGATCCCCAAATCCAGATGTGAAAAACTTGTTGCATCATTCCCAAGAAGACTCATGGCTGTACTAGCTCAACAGAGTGCTTCTACTCAATACTGAGCAAATGGTCTGAATATTTAAGACCATGTGATATTTCAGTTTTTCTTGTTTAATAAATTTGCAAAAAATATCTACATTTCTGTATTTTTTACTTTTCAAGATGGGGGGAGGGAGTGCAGAGTGTACATTAATGAGCCAAAAATGAACTTTTTTGATCTTACCAATGGCTGCAATGAGGCAAAGAGTGAAAAATGTAAAGGGGTCTGAATACTTTCTGTACCCACTGTATTTCATATGAACCTGATGAGGTAGCCTTGATGTAATAGCTGGGCATCTTGTTCAAAATGTGCACTGAAAACCTCCATTTTATACATGCAGAAAATATAGCAGTGATGCAGCTTAAATGTTCTATGGATTTAATGTTTGCATGGGGTGTCAATGCCTGCTGGTGCTGAGTTCTTATGTAGGAGAATTTGCCTTTTGAATTACAGCCACAGTTTGTACCAGTGTCCGTGTCAGTTCTGAATGGATGTGCTGGCTAATTTTTTACTTTTTATCTATTTTTCTATCGATTTTATACTTACATAATCTTCATCATTGCCTTCTTTTGCTGTAGGATAGAACATACAGATGTCATGTGTCATAATATTTAATATTAGAATATTTGTGCATTATAGCAACATGTAACTCAGTTTATCAATTAATCAGTTTATCATATTCATGCCAACAAAATGTGATACAAATCAGAAATTCCGATTATTTGGTCTATGACACCAGGGAAGCAGCTATCAGGGACTAACAGTCTGACAGTACCAGATAGCAGGAGGAGTTGCACCAATAGGTGCCCGTCTGGGTATTTAGTTACAGAGTTTCGGCAGCATACTGAATCTTTGCCCTAGGTGCAGGGCTGTCTTAACAGCACTATGGGCCCCTGGGCAGAGGTGTACTGGGGAGGGGGCCCCTCCTACCCCCCCACCCTCCCCCTCTAAAAAAAAAAAACCTACTCAAAGAAAAAAATATAAACATTACCAGCTCAGATCACCATTACATGACAGAGACCACAGCACTAATCAAATATAGAAGCAAAATAACCCCTGACACCAGGGACTCACCGGAGACGTCCTCTCTGATCAGTCGTTCTCTGAATCGTTCTTTTTCCCTTTTCCTCTCCTTCCGTCCAGACCACCATGATGACTTGTCCCGGCCACAACTCGTCCCTGCAGAATGTAACGCACAAACATCTTAGAATCCTCACTTTATTAGCACTTCGCTACCAATTCCTACCTCTGTTATGTGCACTCCCCATTAAGTAAATAGGTAGTAATGCTGCCCACCATTAAGTAGGTAGGTGTACAGGCCCACTGTAGGTAGATATGCTGTCCCCTGTAGGTAGGTTTATAGCCCCCCCTTTAGAGTGTAGGGCAGGCAGGGCCAGTAATTAGGGCAGGCAGGGCAGTATATTGTAGGCAGTGCAGTATATTGGTAGGCAGGGCATAATATAGCCAGGCAGGGCAGAATATAGGAAGCAGACAGGGCAGTATATAGGTGGTAGACAGGGCAGTATATAGCCAGGCAGGGCAGTATATAGGTGGCAGGCAGGGCAGTATATTGGTGGTAGGCAGGGCAGTATATAGGTGGCAGGCAGGGCAGTATATTGGTGGCAGGGCAGTATATAGGGGGCAGGGCAGTATATAGGGGGCAGTATATTGGTGGCAGGGCAGTATATAGGTGGCAGGGCAGTATATAGGGGGCAGTATATTGGTGGCAGGGCAGTATATAGGTGGCAGGGCAGTATATAGGGGGCAGTATATTGGTGGCAGGGCAGTATATTGGTGGCAGGGCAGTATATTGGTGGCAGGGCAGTATATAGGTGGCAGGGCAGTATATAGGTGGCAGTATATTGGTGGCAGGGCAGTATATAGGTGGCAGGGCAGTATATTGTTAGGCAGGGCCAGTAGTTTAAAAAAAAAAAAAAAAAAAATTCTTACTTACCTGATTTCCTTCCTCTTCTCCACGTCCGGAGCCGGTGGCCGCTGGCAGCAGAGTGCAGGGCCACGAAGCAGGCGCGCGATGACGTCATCACATCGCGCGCCTGCCCCGCGGCCTCTTGGGAGCTGAACAGACGGGATCAGTAGATCCCCGCTGTTCAGCCTCTGCCGCTGCCTGCACCGTGACCCGGCCATGCAGCCGTGTGATGAGGGGGCCACAGACCGGCGCCGGTACTCGGGCCCGCCAGAGGGAAACCCCTGCCTCCCCCGGCGACGCTCCGAGCCGGCACTGCGGCCCGAATCCGGCTGCACCCGGGCAGGCCTGGCTGTCGCTCCACTGGGCAGGGTAAGCGGCTGCCCGGGAGGGCCCCCTGAGATCGGGGGCACCCGGCAATGGCCTTTTCCCGGCCCAAGG